>CM021109.1:173351720-173451520 GCA_007115665.2 Sequoiadendron giganteum | reverse complement strand
TGGGAGAGAGTGGTAGAGTGGTAGAAGGGGAGAGTGGGAGTGGGAGAGAGTGGGAGAGAGGGGGAGAGTGGGAGAAGGGGAGAGTGGGAGAAAGATAGAGTGGGAGGGAGAGAGGGGGATAGTGGGAGAAAGAGAGACTAGGAGAGAAATATGGACAGAGAGGGACAGAGGGAGAGAGAGGGAGAGGGGGAGAAAGAAATAGTGGGAGAGATGGAGATATAGAGGGAGGGAGAGATAGAATAAGAGCAAGATAGAGGGTAGAGGGTTAAGAGTTAAGGGTTTAAATGGTTAAGAGATAGAGGGTAGATGGAGATAGTGGGAGAGATGGATACCCCTATGCCCTCTTAATCCCTCAACCCTTAAACTCGAATCCCTCAACCCTCAACCCTTAAACCCTAATCCCTCAATGCCTATATCCTCTTAATACGTCAACCCTCAACCCCCAACCCTTAAATCCTAGTCCCTCAACCCCTATACCCTATTAATCCCTCAACCCTCAACCTTCAACCTTTAAACCCTAATCCCTCAACCCATATACCCTCTTAATTCCTCAACCCTCAACCCTTATCCCTCAACCCTAATCCCTCAACTCTCAACCCTCAACCCTCAACCTGATGGAACCTCAAATATTGTTCTTCGAGTTCCATTATTATGTTGCCACATTATTGGTCTGTCATGCTATTCAGAAAATGCCTAGGGTTGGGGTTTTATTTTTGGCTTCAAGGAATCCTAGTGTTCTATCTTAAACCTTTGGTTGGATCTATTTTTCCATTACAATTTTAAAGGGGGTTTTAAAACAACTTATGTCCTATTGACTCGTCTAGGCCAGGCCCCTTTTAATAAATTGTGTTTAATATTTCTCCTGACTTTATTATTTCCTAAGTCTAGGTTAGCCCATGCCCCATGCTTTAAGAACAACTTTAAGCCATTGTTTTTCATTGGCCTAGGCGATGTCCCCTATCCCCTTTTAATAATTGTTTTATTTTGCAGGAAGTGTTTTTGATCCTGGGAATTCCCTACAATCTCATGATGGCCTCACCACTGGGTTTTGATTGATTGCGATATCACAGGCAGGTGCCATGTGCCTCAGCTACCGATACTGGAAAAAGATTAATAAAGTGTTTAACATTTGTGTCGGGTTTTAATATGTTTTAAAGTAGGTTGCTAAAATAGCTACGAGATGCCCATGTTTGAGATTGACGGTGGTGTTATAATTTTGATGAAAATTTTCTCAACGAATATGTTTGGCACTGCTGATGGCTATGAATGAACACAATTGCTGATGGTAGGAATCAATGGTTTCCTACCATCGCATGATCCAAAGATGCGAGATGTTTAGTGATTGCGATATCATGGGAAGGCACCACATGTACTCCTTTGGCTTTGCATATTGTGGTGGGCCCTCGACGCTGACATGGAGATTACATCAGCCTTTTTGAAGGTGGTCATTCGATGATCTGAGAAACACAAAAGATCAACGGCTAGAATTTAAATTTGCATCAAATGCGATTGGAGTCGTTAGGGTGGCATGCAAATAAGCTTTAATGGTGGATGCAACATCTACTAGCTAAATTCAATCGACATAAATTATTTGATTTCATTCTATCTTCACCACAAAAGAATTCAAGTGTTTTCGAAGCGGTTTAGAGCCAGAGATAAAGTTTTTTGAGAAATCACAGTGAAAATTTGGTTCTCTGCAAGGCGCAAAATCTCATGAGTTACTTTATGTATCATTGGTTGAATTTGACTGTGATGTTTTATGAAAGGTTGTAGTGTGTTGGTCAAGGGGTCTGTTGATTATTGTCGTAGGGTTATTGGTTTTTTTGAATTGTTGGAAATTGCATAGTTGTGTTGTAATTTCTTTTTCTGGGTAGCCCTAGTTTGTTCAAGGATTAAAATTTTAAAGAAGCCATAGTTGTTTGAGATGGTGCCACCAAAGCAACACTCTGGCCATGTCGTTTATTTGTAAGGGAATTTATATGATGATTTTTTGGATCAATTCTTGTTATCAACAAATGACAGGAAGAGGGGTTTGATTTTAATGAGTGGAAGAACCCTAGGTGAGGGACTGGTGTGCAAGAACTTTAATATTGCATATGTTAGGGTTCCCATGATGGGTTTGGAAATTTTTAGGCTGTGATATGGACAATGAAAATTACCCCACCCCTTATCTAATGGCTGGAGATATGACATGGGGAAACTAGCAGTGCCAAATTTGTTTCCTGGCGTGGACCTACTCAGAGCAGTGGTAGCATGGTATGACCCTATTACAAGGGTAATCAGGGATAATGATGGTGGGATTTTGCTAAGTATAAATGCAGATGAGATTCGGCAAGTTTTTTATTTGAGTGAGTATAGCTCATTCAAGGTCCAAATTGATATTGAGGAGATGAAGCAAGAATATGCAAGATCAAAGCCTCTTTTCAGATTAAAGTTACTTCCTCCTCATCTGGCCAGGGCAAGCAATTCAACTATTCATATCAGCTCAAGTGACCAGGAGCCTTTCAAGCTAAGCTTTTTTGCCAATCACTTTTTGGCAACATTTTATTCATTATGCTAGATTTTGGGATTCAGCCTAAATACTATGATGCCCATTGCATATATGTTCATGAGGGCTCAGATTCAACATCCCAATTTATCCATGGTGTATGACTATGCATCTTTTCTTGCAGAAAAGATACATGAGGGTTTGTTGAAGTTGCATGTGGGGGATGCTGGTACTCCTTTCATTTGGTACTCCCTGTTAATGCATATGTTCCTGTACAAGAATGTTGACTTCTTCTCAGAAAAGATGGAGTTGAGGCAAGAAGTGAATGGAGAAATATTACCAATACAGGTTTGGAGTGCAAACTTGTCTTACAATAGGGGAGGTGCCAGTTTTGTGTAGATTGATAACTACTTTACCTCCAGACTCAGAGCTCAGTTGGTGGTAAATGTGCCCAAAGTTCTTGAAGAGTTGCATGACTTCTTCTAACCAAAAGTGAGGAAGCCTGATTTAAAGGTAAGCCACAATCGGGGTGACATCATCTTGTACCCCATAATCACTATCCTAATTGTGTTTGGTCTCCAAGGAGCCCCTCATATTCTCCCATATAATGTACCATCAAGAATGGGGTTTATTGAGGTCATGTTGCAACTAGGTTGTATTCATGAGGACAACTTGATAGGGAGAGGAAAAGGGACTTTGTTCCCTGATTATACTGTTGTTTCATATTTTTTATTTTCCAAGGGAGGATGGGTCCACTTTGGAAGGTTTTTTTATGATTACCATTTGAACAGTGGATCTAGGAGGCAACATGACCTTGAGGGATTCTTTGTCTTATTCAGACAACAAATTAAAGGTGGCAGGTTTTCACATGAATTCAACTTTCCTGAAGACCTAATCATAAATGAATTTGATTTAAATAGGCAAGAATTGAATAAGGTAAAATGGATTGCATATGAGAAGTTGCTTTCCATAGTGCATAAAATGGATCCAAAATATGATCCATTAATGGAGTTTACTCCATTCCACAAGAGAATTAATTTCTTGTTGGATAATTTGAAGGAGATTATGGGCACCTTGATGACCCAGAAGGTCAATTTTGAATTGCAATTTGGGGTTCAAAGACCAGAGGTGAGGCCTAAAGAAACCAGGCCAACTTATTAGCCCTTGGTTGATCGGCCTCTATACAAGAGGAAGAAGAATGACAACATTGATGAGGATGAGGGGCATAAGAAGGGAAAACAAATAATGAAAGCATCATCACAACCAAGTCCAAGGTTCAGAGCACCTGGAGGGATAAGGATTGTTCATATGGATTCACCACCGAGAAATGATCCTGCAGTGCTACCATCATAGCCAAGCCCTAAAAGGTAGAGATTTGAGGATACACAAGAGGCTCTAATGGATGAGATAATTATGATTGATCAAGACATGTAGGTTGGAATCCCTTCCCCTCCTAGATCAACACAATTGGTGCTTTCTGACATGGATGTAAAGGGGCAATGTGCACAAGATGCTAGGATGGAGGCATGCAAGGCATTCTTGGACGATGATGCATTTGTAAAGATTCTTGTATTCTTGTAACTAGTTTGGAGGATGAAACTAGAGGAATACCAGGACAAGTGCAAGGGAAGGAGAGAATCAAGACCTGATAGGTCTGAGTAGGAGAATGATGATGAGGTTAAGGCTGAATTAATGGAAGAATTCAAAAATATCACTCTTGAGGAGGGAAGAAGACTTAAGACTCAGGCTGGTGTCTTGATTTTTCCTGAATGGGACATAGTCGATGTTGTAGCATTCAATGCTATCTTACAGTCCAAACACCCCATACAAAATAGTGAAGAAGAGGTTAAGGCGGCTCTGCAGGACTCTTCCTTCAGTGAGGAGTATGAAACTCTAGCAATATGGGCATTGGCACCCCAAGGCAGAAAGCCAAATGTAACTGATATTAGCCCAAACCTAAGGGGGGCGCTAATCATCAAGAGAGCTTCTGAAACTTCAACAATAGAGGCTGCAAGTCTTATAGTAAATGTGGCCAAATTGGCCCAAAATATAGCTAAAAGGGAAGAGGCTGAAAAGAAGACTTTGATGGAGAACTACAATATAATAATTGGACAATATAGTAGGATGCAGCAAAGGAATGTTGAGCTGCAATATGAAGTAGAAAGGTTGAAATATGGGTAGGTGGGAGAATCCTCCAATGCTCCTGGTACCAGAGCATTGCTTTCTATTTCAGAATAAGTCCCCCCTACTATTCCAATTGATTCTACTCCAGGATCCCCCATCTAGACACCTGCTCTCAGTCCTACACTGGGGCCAGTTGAAGAAGAAGTTGAGTATTTTGTGGATCCCACCAAGAAGCAAATGTTGAGTAAGATTATAGAATTATATGCTGCCTTAAAGGCAAGTGAGGATGATGCAATTTTAAAACAAAATGAGGTGGCTGACACAATTTTGAGGCATCTAAATGAGAAGGTTGATGGTAGATTACCATCGATGCATTCTTTATATTCTTTATTTTTGGATGGAATAAAAAACATCAATAGGGATCGGGAAATAGTTTTTCCTTTGGCTGAGAAGTGGATCCATAGGGCCAATGATTTGGATATTATATACAATACCTCTAGGTTTGATGCAGATAATAGGCCCTAGTCATTGAGGCCTACTCAAATATTTTTGAAATCATTGAAGGGATTCCAAGCCCTACCTGATGATTTGAGTAGAAGAATTAGGGAGCCGGTAAAGAGTTTTGATGACTGGAGTGATACCTTTTTTCCAGACATCATTGATGCACAAGAAAATGTTAAAACATTGCAATAGTGGTAGGAAAGGGTAGAAGAAGTTATCAATGCACAAATCAAATCGATTTGTGATGATTCTGATTATGATTTGTTGGTAAGTAGCATGGATAAAATAATTAACACTAGCACATTCTTAGAGTCTTTTAAAAGAGAAGCCAATCAGGTTGTAGTAAAATACACACCTTACAATACTAAGGTGAATGAGGTGGTGAACTTTGACTGGGCAATTGATGAAGAGTATCAGAAATGGGTGGACAAATATTTAACCAAAGAGGAGTAAGATGGTGTTTAGTACCGAAAACAGATAGCTCAGCAGTTATAGTTATAACTGATTATGGTTTTGTCTCCATGGTGGCTTTTTGGTGTAGGTTTTGAGGTTTGGCAAATGCAGCAGCTATTCTCTAATGAGTGGAATTAACAAGAAGATGCTTTGAGACTTGGTGACTGTAATCATATTTTTGGAATGTCATAGTTCAGTCCAATTGACTGGTGACATTTGTATTTTCTGGCCTGATGCTTGTTTGCTCCTTCATTCTCTATAAGAAGGATTTCAAGGCTAGAAATAAGGGTTGGTAGGTTAGATATTTTGAGGTTGAGTCTAGGCATAGTTGTAGAGAAAATTGTAAAGCCTATTTTCAGTGTAATTGCTATCTAAGTTTTGGGTCGTTATGTAGTCGAGTTTTGGGTTTATGAAGGTTTGATTTTTCATAACAGTACTAGCATTTGAGTTATAATGATTCATTTCGAGATCATGTCTCTCCTTTGTATAAGAATATCATAATTTTGAATAATATAATCAAGGGTTATTGCATTCATCTCACTGTTGTGGTGTGTATGACTTCCATTTTGGCTTTAATTCAAAGAATTAATTAAAATGCTTGAATGGAGTTATAGATGGATATGTTTATAAAGGGATTTGGTAAGAATTATTCGGTTAGGATATAAATTGATGATGTTGTAAGGAAATATTGTTAGAGATCATATATGTTGTGTGTTTGAATCTGTCATGGAATTTTAAATGTTTGTAAATTTGAATCCCCAATGGTATATGGCATTGGTCTAAATTGTATGTGTTTGTGAGGGTTTGTGTCTGCTTTTCTTTGCTTAGATATTTCTACCAAGTTACAAATTAAATGACTATCTTAAGTTGTGAAATATTATTGTAATCATCTCATGCTCCAAGTACTTGATACTATTGATGAAAAGCCAATTCAATTTAGTATTATCCTATTCTATTTAGCTATTAAATGGGATTATCTATTGATTGCTAATGATTGTTTATAAGTTCGGTGTAGAGATTATAAACACATTAAAGGGACCACCCTCCTGGGTTTTGCAAAGCCTGAAGTGTAGGAGGTTTATTGTTAAAATCCTCTTCAGTTGGTCCAAGTCCTTCGAGTTGTCTTTGATTAGAATTGGAAATTCTATAGGTAGAATAGAAGATAAAGCTAGTTTACATTTAAAACCACCAACACAACCCTTAAACCTTAATCCCTCAAATCCTATACCTTCTTAATCCCTCAACCCTCAACCCTCAACCCTTAATTCCTAATCCCTCAACCCCTATACCCTCTACTCTATAACCTCTTAATCCCTCAACCCTAAACCCTAAACACTTAAACCCTAAACCTCTACCCTCTACCCTTTACCCTCAATCCTCTACCGTAATCCCCAAACTCTTAAACCTAGTTAGTAAACTCTCTACCCTAATCTATCAACCCTATTGACCCTTAAACCCTCAACCCTTAAACCCTTAAACACTCAACCCTAAACCCTTGACCTCAACCCTCATCCCTTAAACCCTAAACTCTTAAAACCTCTATCCTCTACCCTCTAACCTCAACCCAATACTCTCTACCCTAAACCCTAATCCATCAAATGTAATCCCTCAACCCTTACACTGTTAAATCCAACAAAACTCTCTACCCTGATCCCTAAACCCTCAACCCTTAATCTCTCAACCTGTATAACCTCTACCCTATATATTGGACCCTCAACCCTAATCGCTTGACCCTATACCCTATACCCTCAACCCTCAACCCTCAACCTTAAACCCTCAATCTTCAACCCTCAACCCTTAAACCCTCTACCCTCTACCCTCTACCCTATACATTAAACCCTCAACCCTCAATTCTCAACCCTCAACACTTAATCCCTCAACCGTCAATCCTTAAACCCTAAACCCTAAACCCTCTACCCCTTACATTGGACCCTAAACCTAATCCTTCAACCATATACCCTCAAACCTATACCCTGAACCCTCTACCCTCGAACAAGTAAACCCTTAACCCTAAACCCTTAAACCTTCTACCATATACCCTCAACCAAATACCCTCTACCATCGATCCCATTCCCTCAACCCTCAAACCTTAAAACCTAATACCCTAGAAACCATCAACCCTATAGGTCCTCCACCCCAATCCCACAACCCTATAACCTCACCCCCTATCACTTTCTCTCTATCTATACATATCACCTCTCCCTCCCTCCCTCCCTCCTACCCTCTCTAATTGTCTCTATCTATCATCTTCCTCTTTCTACGTACCTCTCATTCAATCAATCCCTACCACCCTCTCTTGCTCCCTCTATCCATCTCTCTCTATGTCCCTTCAACTCTATCCCACTCTCTCCCACAAACCCCCTCTCTCTTAGGTCTCTCCCTTTAGCAATATACCTAGGTAACTCTCTATGTGTCTCTCCCCTCTCTCTATCTATCCTGCCCACCCTACCTAGATAAGTCCCTCTCGCTCCGCCCCCCTCTTTCTCTACCTATATTAGGTCACTCCCTCCCACACCCTCTCCCTCTCTCAGGTCTCTCACTCACACTCCCTCTCTCTACCACTCCCTCTCTCTCTCACACTCCCTCTCTTTCACACTCTCTCTCACTACCTATCTCTCAAGTATCTCCCTTTGGCACCCTACCTACATAACTCTCTTTTTCTCTCCATCTCTCTCTCCCCCATCTCTCTCCCTCTCACTCCAACCCCTTCTCTCCCACTCCCTCTCTCTTAAACTCTCACTTCCACCCCCTCTCCATCTCTCCAAACTCTCTCTCTCTCTAAATTCTCACTCCCTCTAAAGACATATGTAAATACATACATAAAAGCATAATACATATGTACATATAATCCTACATTGATACAAGCATACATACATACATGTGTAGGTACAATCTTACATACATATATATAATATATATGCATTGATACATACAGGCATACGTACATACATAAAAGTATGCATACATGACATACAAGTATACATCTGCATAAAAACATACAAATATATTAGCATACATTCAATATATTGGCATTTAACATAAAGGAGGACATAATGCGAGTGTGTTATAATGTGCTCGTGTTATGTCTTAGTTGACATTCTTCCGGAAGAAGCAAAAACAATGTCAAAACTAAAATATAATGCGAGTGCATTATAGCACGCTCACGTTATATCTTGCTTTGGGAATTCCTAAGCCTTAGGATTGGTATTTTCCATGGACTACCAACCCAAAGGCTTGGAAGGCATTCCCAATGACCAAAGATGTGTTTTTAAAAAATCTACCATATTTCACATAATCGAGATCGTGCTCACCATCAGGATTGCATGTGGTTCAATATAAAAAAAATCGAACACATGGGTAATGTTGGGTTCTCTCTTAGCTATCCAACGATGTAATTTTTTTCACTTTTTGAAAATGTTAAGCCTTTCATCCATAATTTATTTTATTTGTATGTCTTTTTTTTTCCAAAAAGTTGTGTTTGGTAATTTTTTCGTTATAAATTAACCATTCATCAAATTTTCAAATAAATTGCATCTTTAGAAACTAGACTCCATTCTACAAATTGAGAAAAATAAAAAATAAAAAATCAATTAGTTTCCAAAACTTGTAGGGGTAGCAAGGCCAAAATTTTGTGTTTCAGGAAATTTCCACTTCAAATATCAGTAAAAGATCAAATATTCATTAAAAAATTATCAGAAAAATCATGCATCAACTACATACTATTAGCTAACTTCTAACTATTGCGATTTTTAAAATACTAAAAAAAAATTCACCGTATGAGGGTCATACAAGAGTTGCTATGTTATGTTTTTTTGACAAAAAAAAACACCAATTTATGTACGTCCCTCTTTTGAACCCCTTAATCTCAACCATTTTAAAAATAAATTAGTAGTTTAGAAAGTAGACTTGGAGCACTTCGATCCTTGTTTTTGTTCCATTTCAAAAATTTGAGTGTAACTATCCTCAATTTCACGTCCAAGGTCAATATTTCCTAATTTTAGAAAAAAGTTGTCCACTTAAGTCCCCTTTTTGGGAACCATCTTGTTGCATTTACCCTGATATTTTAGTTTCTCTCATAAATTTTTACATGATTCACATTTCTTTACATATCTACAAGCATCTACAAAAGACCCTCGACCAATAGAAGAGAACTCTTAGTACCTTATGTGCAGTGGTTTTAGCCAAAAAGTGTGCTCCACACACACCCTCATGTATTGCTTTCAAGATCTATTGTGCTTGTCCCTCATCTAAGCATAGTGATAGGATACCATCCCTATTCTTCCAAATCAAATCTCCATTGATTAAAACATATTTTGAAGCATGAAGTTTTAGTTTTCATTTTTTATTATCACTCATATTATCAGGGCACTTCATGTGTTTGAGGTAATAGGCTATATTTGTATACCAATGTGTATGTTCAATTATTGAAATCATATTCTTTTGTTCTTCAATGTTGCATACTTGGGAAACTTCTAAGTTGGATTCAACCATCAATTTTTCCAGGAATTTCCCCCTCACAATCTTTGTAATTTGGATCTCTATATTGAACTCTTGGATTCTATTTATCCACCTACACCTCCTCCCTATTACTTCAGTTTGCAAAAAAACTTATTTGACTACTACATTTGGCACATACAAAATTACTTGTGCCCTAGATAGGTACAACCTAAATGTTTTTACTAATTTTACTAAAGCATAGGCCTATTTCTCAATAGCATCATACTTTAGTTCAACCCCTTGAAGTGACTTGCTGAAAAATGATATTGGTTTTTCATACCCTCTTCATTCTTTTGCAACATCACAATATCAATAATATGGTAAGATGCAAAAGAGAATATTTGGAAGGGTTTGCTAAAGTTTGTGGACTTTAAGATAGGATCTTCTTTGATAGCTCTCTTTATTGACACAAATGCATTTATGGCTTCAGCTTTCCACTCAACTTGTGCTCCCTTTTTCAACATTTTTGATATTGGCTTTACAATTTTAGCAAAATTGGAGATGAATCTTCTGAAAAAGTTAATTTGGCCGAAGAATGATTGAATGGATTTCATCATTTTGGGGATAGGAACCTTATCAATAGCCTCCACTCTTTTTGGATTGATTCTAACTCCCTCTTTGGAGACTATGTGTCCGATTAACTTCCCTTTTGTTACTACAAAATGACACTTTATAGGATTCAAAGATATCCCATATTCCAGTGTTCTAATGAATATTTTCTCTAAATGTGATAAATGATCCTCTACTCTTTTTGAATAGGCTGTTAGGTCATCTTGATAAACAACCATTATAATATTAATCAAATTTTCAAATGCTACATCCATGGCTCTATGAAAGGTTGCACCAAAATTCGTAAGGCCAAATGGAATTCTCACATACATATATGCTCCCCATGGTGTAGTGAAGGTGATCTTATATTTTTCGGATTCTTTCACTTTGACCTATTTATAGCATTAGAAGCCATCCATCATGGACAACAATTCACATCCAATCACTCTCTATAACATTGCCTCTATTTTCATATGTGCGATGCAACAATATCGAAAGATATCATATGAAGTAGCTTTCTCGCTTCCCTCTCCTCTACATACGTTTGAACTTCCTACGTGCATGGTGGACTCTATTTTGTGGGTACCCAATGGTACCCCTCTGTCCCCCCTAACCTGATCACCTCACTTTCGGGCCCATGTCCCTCGGGTACCACCCTTGCGGGGACAACGTCTTCTCCTATAGGCCTTTTGAAGACATTTTTCGTCCTGGGTGAATCTTTTGTGCTGATGGTGGAGATCTTTCTAGTTGTTGGTTGGAAGGATGTGTTATCTAATGGCAAGAAAGTCTCTTCCATGGCCCCTCTTTTATCGGAGGTTTTCAAGGCATCTGGGATGGATTTTGACATTCTTGATTTGGTCTGTGATAGGATTCTCTCCTCCATAGAGAATGTTGTGGTGGGGAGATTTCTTTCTTTCCATCCAACGATGGATATGGTTTAGAAAGTGGAAAAATGGCGTCTCAAGGGTAGTGTGGAGATATGCACAATGGCTGGTGGTATTTTTCTATTCAGATTCATGGCTGGTGGTGACTCTTTCAATGGGTCCATGGGTGTATGGGAAATATAGCTTGGCTATGTGTCGTTGGAAGCCGAGTTTTGACCTTGCTATAGATATAAATAAATCAGCTCCAATATGGGTGCGACTTTCGTTCTTACCTCTTGTGTATTGGGATGAAGTCATTTTCAAATGTATTGGGGATTCGTTGGGTCATTTTTTCACCACTGAATCTATTACCAAGTTGAAATCCAGGTTAGTATTTGTGAGATTCTGTCTTAATATTTGTGTAGATAAAGTCCTTCCGAACATAGTTAAGGTATGCTCTAATTTTGGTAACTTGACAACCACTGTGTTATGAAAATGATGTGGTCTACTATCGAAAGTGTGCAAGAGCTGGTAATCTTATCTCTAACTACAAATCCTCTTTTAGTCAGGAGGTTAAAGTTGACAGTACCTTGGAGAATCTTAATCCTACAGGGACTGATCCCCTTCCGTTGGAGGACTCTAGGCTTCTTTATCCGAATGTTGAACCTTCCCCTGAGGACCCTCTGCCTTCACCCTCCTTTTTCTAAACCTCCATCTAGCCTAGTCGACACCAATGCCTTATTGGAGTCTATTTTTAAACCCCTAAATATCCAAATGACCCTGGACCCTAGCTCTTCGGGGTTGTTCCTCTATTTGTGGAGGTCTTTATGGGGATTGGTGCGATAATGATTGAGGATGGTGAAATTTGGTAAGAAGAGAGAAACATAATGGTTGATGAATCTATTAAAATTTTGGGGGCTTTGAAGCTTGAGAAAACTGTAGAAGAAGGGATCTGGACAACGCCAAAGAAAAAAGGGAGGAAGAAGAAGGAAAATGTAGAAGGTGACTCAAATCCAGGAAGGCCCTCCCAGAGGAAAACTAGGACAAGAGAAATGACAAATGAGATTGCCCTGGGTAAACAAAGGACATTGGACATGTCCTCAAAAAAGGTCAAAAAAGAGAGTTATGTCATGGAATGTTCATGGGCTCAATAGCACCCATAAACAACTTGCTCTGAAAAACTATTTTTTGGAACATAAGATTGATGTGTGTCTACTACAAGAAACCAAAATAATGAAGACAAATTTTGATAAAGTTGCTAAATCTATTTGGCCATATGCATCCTATGTCTACAGTGATTTTGAGGGTGCTTCGAGGGGTCTGGTTGTGCTTTGGAATCCTTCAAAATTTCTAGACTCTGAACTATTCCACTGTAAAAATATTGTGGGGGCCTTGTTTACTCACCTTGGTGAACTATGGTCCATAATTAATATTTACACTCCTAATCAGAGAAATGCGAGGAGTACGTTGTGGCATAACCTTACGGTTAAAATTAATTAGAATAGGGGAGGCTGTTGGCTAGTTGTTGGAGATTTTAACTCTCCTCTCTTTCCGTTGGAAAATAGTGGTGGCCTATTGGATTACTCTGACAACATGCTCAACCTAGCTAATTTTCTAAGTTCTTTGGGTTTAATTGATATTGAGCTCATGGGTCAAAAATTTACTTGGTCTAACAAATGCTCTGGTGAACACCTTATTCGGGTCCATTTAGACCGTTTCCTCTGCTCTCCCCATTAGACTAATGCTTTATATGCTAATCTAATAACCCTACCCAAGATGGTCTCTGACCATAACCCCCTTTTTCTAACCACTAATTTTCACCCTGTTGTGGGTCCCATCCCTTTCCGTTTTGAGATAATGTGGAATTCTCACCCTGATTTCAAAAATAAAATTGTTGAATGGTGGAATATTCCAATCCATGGCTCTCCCATGTTTAGCATTTTTTTCAAACTCAAACATATTAAAAACATGGTTAAAGGATGGAACAAGAGTGTGTTTGGTGACGTGTTTCAAAAAAAAGTTTGTTAGAAGGAGAGTTCAGGACCTTACAAAATAAAATGGAGGAAGGAGATGATACTCAATAGACTCATAGCTAGGAAAGGGTAACTAGGATGGAATGGGAATGGGTTCTCAAAAATGAGGAAGTCTTTCAGAAGCAAAGATCTAGAGTCTAATGGTTGAAGGAAGGTGATAGGAACACCTCTTTCTTTCATGTTTTAGCCATAAAGCATTGGAAAAGGAATCAAATTTCTAAACTGATTGATGATTCTAGTGTGGTGATTTCGAACCTTGCCCAAATTAGCCTTTGTGTTGCTAACTACTTTTAGAAGGCTTATTTGGTCCCATCTAGGGCACCAAACCTGGCTTTGGACAATGTGTTGCTCAACCATCTACCTACCATCATTTCCCAAGAAGATAATAAGGGGATTCTCAGTAATGTTTCCCTAGAAGAAGTTTGACTGGCTACCTTTAGCATGGGGGTCTTTAAAGCCCCGGGGCCTAATTTTTTTCCTCCTTTTTTTTAGATTTTCTGGGATATTGTGGGTGGGGATCTCATGTTAGCAGCCAGGGATTTCTTCAAATTTGGTAAAATCCTTAAACAATTGAATCACACCTTCATTTTCCTTATTCGTAAGATTGGTGAGGCTCAATCCATGACTGATTTTCGCCCCATTAGCTTATGTAACACCTTTTATAAAATCATTTCTAAGATTTTAGTGAACCATATCAAGACCCTTCTGGATAAAATCATTAGTCCCACCCAAAAAGGTTTTGTCCTAGGGTGCCATATTCCTAATGCCACTCTGACCACCCACAAGCTACTCCATTCTCTAGATAGATGTAACTATGCAGGGATGGCTCTTAAACTGGACATCTCTAAAGCTTATGATAATTTTTTATGGGATTTCATCCTAAAGGTTTTGGCTAAGTTTGGATTCAACAATTTGGTTATCAAACTCATTATGGAGTGTATTAATACTGTTAAGTACTATGTTCTGGTTAATGGGTCCCTCTTTGGGTTCTTCTCTAATGGAAGAGGGATCAGACAAGGTGACCCCCTATCTCCCTATCTCTTCATCATGATTGTTGATGTGCTCAGCAAGAACTTTACTGGTCTACTTTCAGAAGGGTCTATTATGGGCATCAGAGCGACTTCTTCTCTGGAACCAGTTGTTGTGCAGCAATTTGTGGACGACACCTTTCTTTTTGGGAAAGCCTCTGTGGTGGAAGCCAGGAAATGGAAAACATTCCTTAACAATTATGCTTCATGTTCTGGTCAATGTATCAACTACAATAAAAGCATTATCTATTTCTTTAACAACACACCTAATTTGCAGACCAAAGTGACTATGGTTCTAGGATGTGTTAGTGGGTCCCTCCCCTTGGTCTACCTTGGGCTCCCTATCATGATTAAGGAGGTTACCCCTGACTTTTGGAATTTGATACTGGAAAGAAACCAAAGAAATTTAGTTGGGTGGAAAGGCTTCATCCTAAGCCATGATGGAAAACTCCAACTGCTCACAATGGCCCTTCAAGGTATACCAACTTATTTCCTTTCCATATTTAAGATACCTAAGTAAATTGCTGATAAGTTTGAAAAAATTCAAAGGAATTTCCTCTAGTCTAGGATTGAGGATAAGAAGAAACTTTCTCTAGTTAAATGGGAAAAGGTCTATTAGGCCAAAAAATGTGGTGGCCTAGGAGTCAGGGCTATTGTTAACACTAACAATGCTTTGATGGCCAAGGTTGGTTGGGATCAGTTAAGGAACACTAAGGATTGTTGCAAAATTTTGAATTCCAAATATCTTCAGGATAGACCTTGAATCAATTGTCTCTCAGAATCTCACCCTCAAGGATCCTTGGCCTAGAGGAGCATCTACAACACACATGGCTTGCTAAGGAATGGAATTAAGTGGAAAATGGGAGATGGAAAGCGGATCAGATTCTGGGAAGATACGTGGCTAATTGAGACCCCTTTGGTTTATTCTGATTTTAGGACTCTTATGGAATTGTCTCAGAGGTATTTTGGTATCCATATTTGTGATTATGTTTATGGACCTCCCAGGGATAGGGCTTGAAAGGATTTATCCCTCTGTTATTCTCAATCTCATGAACTTTGTTGTTTGGAATGATCCCTTTAGGAGATCCTCTCTACCACTAGGTTTTCCTATTATGATAGAGAAGATGAGTTTTTTTGGACCTTTGATAAACAGGGGGATCTTTCTATTAGGTTGGCATACAAACTGTTGACAAACCAAGGTACTAAAGAGGAACCTTAGAGGAAGATATGGAACCACCACATGATCCCTAAAATAAATTTATTTTGGTGGATGGCCTACTGTAACAGGATTGTTACCCAGGACAACTTGAGGAAATGGGGATTTGTTATTCCCAATAGATGTTTACTTTGTAAGTGCAAGGAGGAAACTATCAACCACTTGTTGTTACACTGCCCATTTACTACTAAAGTTTGTGGGCTGACCTCTGAAAAATTGGGAGTCTCTTGGGTGATGTGTAAGGATCTCTTATCCTTCATCCTGTGCTGGACTGGTCCCTATTCCCATCCCCTGCCTAGTGAAATTTGGAATCAGGTTCCTCCTATTATGGGCCAGTGTCTATGGAAGGAGAGGAACAACAGGGTCTTCAAGAATATTGAGAGGAATCCTAGGGATGTCTTTGGTATAGGCATCTGGCTCATTAAGGAAAACATATCGCTCTTTAATGGGAAACTCTTGGAGAAGGGACCTCTTGATTAAAAAATTAGAATGGCCAAGGCTTGGCACCAAGGGTTAGAGACTAGCTCATTTGACAATTTAAAATCCGTAGCTAGTAAAAATACCAGATGAGAGCCTTCGGTTAGAGGCTGGTTTAAATTCAACTTTGATGGGGTTGCTAAGGGCAACCCAGGCAGGGCTAGTATCAGTGGTGTGATTAGAGACCCCCGGGGGGTTATGGTTGTGGGATTTGCTAGAGGTATCGATTTTCAGTCCTCTATTGTGGTAGAAGCTAGGGCACTGGGCCTCTGAATTGTTGTCTCTCTTGGGATCGCTAATCTCCACATTGAAGGAGACACTAAGTCCATTATGAATGTTGTGAATATGGATAGACTAATTGGATGGAATACTAAGGATATTTTGTTGGACACTAGGTTCCTTTTATCCAAACTTAGGCGTAAAAAAGTGACACATAGTTTTAGTTGTAATATGAATAAAAAAGGTGGCTTTATGAAGGGAACTAAAAAGTACGTGACTTTGATGAATTTAAGAGGTCATATCGTGCGATCTCTCCCCTTTGGGATTGTGCAATATCTTGTTTTAACCCATCATAGCCTCTGTATGACTGTGAGTTTTAATTCTAATTTGACCCCTCATTATGAAGGAATGCTTCCTTCTAGCGCCTTTGTGCTTGCTATTTTAGCACGGGTCTCTTATCACACCCATAGGAATGTTTCTATTTTTAGCCATATGGCTAAATGTCTTGTTTTTCACGTACTTAATCCAAGGCTAAGGAACAATGCATGACCACTAATTCATGTTTCATTGGCTACAATCTTCTCATGATCCACTTTTACTCCATTGTCAAGTCACCCTGTGATGATTTTCCCTTCCACGTGTGTGACCTGCATGCTAGCGTCATTACCAATCACTGCATTTATCACCTTAATGATGTTGTGATGAATATCCATTGCCCTACTGGCTTTCACAATTTTTATTTTATGCAAACTCTTTGGTTTTCTATGCAGGTGAATAGAATGGGTGGTGACCGCATTCAGACTAAGTCAGAAAACTGTGATGAATTCTGGAAGAATCCGTTAGTCTGTCACATCTGTGCTAAAGGTGGAATTGCTCTTCTAATGGAGATTTTGTTTGGCCATGACCCTATTTTGTCTAGCCAGTTTGCTAATTCGTGGAAGGACCGAAGGGTCACGATAGGCGGTATTTCCTTTGAAGTTAGCGAAGAATTCATCACGCAAGTGACTGGTGTGTTGTGTACTGAGAAAAAATACCCTAGGCACACTAAGAAGTAGGAAAATGAAAGCATGAAAGCTTTCTTCATGGGGAACGAGGAACCGGTGTGGAACCAGTCGGGTTTTGAGCATGAAGCTCTTCCAGAGCCTTGGGACCAAGTGTGCTTAGCACTAATGAAATATGTCACCTTGGAAGGTAGGTTCAAAACCTATTTCTTCTATCATTTTCCCCTGTTAAATCATTTAAGGCACAAGATGCTTCTTAGCTTTCCCTTCTTTTTTCTTATGGAACTGGAAAATTCAGTTGAGAAATGTAAAGAGATATCCAACCTTCATCTTAATGACCTCCCGCCTCTTCTGCTCCATCAAGGGCTTATCCCTAGACTTTACCACTTCCACCTAGCCCTTTATCCTCCCAAATCCATCTCAGCTATGCACATTGATATAATCAAGCCCATGACTATTGTGAAAATTTCCCCGGCTGAGTCTAGAAGCCCTCCCTTGAAATCCAATCTGGCTACCATGGGAAACCCCAAAGCCAAACAGGCTACCAAAAAACTAAAGGGAGGGTCGGGTAATGCACATGCTAGTGCTGTTGCCAGCCTCTATGATTTGAATTCCACCCTAGCAAAGTCTACCTATAGGGCCAACACTGCAAAAAAAGGAAAGGATGGTAAGAGTGGTATGTTGGAGCTAAGTGGTAGAGAGGGGATAGGAAAAAACTTAATTGGAAAAGACTCGAAAGGTGATACTATTGTGGAAACCACGATTATGATAGGTGGGGAGAACACTAGGAGGAGATTCAGGAGGCTAGAAAAAAACAATAAAAAGAGACTGGTTATTGAGGATTTAGAGGAGGAGCGGTCTGACAACAAAGAGTATAAAGAGTATGAGGACGAGAATATGGAGGGGCCCCAGTTTACCCCTAAAGACAACAAGCTACCAAAAGAAACCTCGGCCTCTCATTCTCCACATCCCCCAGTCGATGAGCCTGAAGAGATCTTAGGGACTATGGACATTGGGGAGGAGCCCTATGCCTTGGAGAAGAAAATGAACAAGCTCAACAATCGTCTTCGTGGGTTGACTTGCTTTACAATGAAGTTAGGCCACTTTGTCACTAGCACCTTGTCCACTATTATCAAGGAGGAGTTGGAGGGTAATAATGGCTAGGAGAACAAAGATTCGGTGGGTGATGATGTCATGGACCTCCTATTTAAAAACTAGGATAATGCCAGTTAGATGTTGCCTATGCTGGTGTTCTATTTTTTGGCTGCCTTTTCATGGTTTTTGTGTTGTCAAAGTGTTGTCTATGTTACTTTTTTCTTCTATGTTAGCTTTTAAGACTTGTTCCTTTTTGGTCCTTGTGGCTCCTCGTGAGGGGTTCGGTGCCCTGTAAATGTTGCTTAACTTTTCAAAAACATTGCCTCCATATTTGGGAGTGGGTAGTCATCTTTAAGTGATGAAACATTCAAATTGCAAAAGTCTACACATAGCCTTATATCCCCATTCTTTCTTCTCATTGGCACTAAATTTGATACCCAATATGAATTCCTTACAGATTTAATTATTCCATTTTCCTCGAGTTTCATCAATTATTCATGCATCTTAGGTGTCAACATGGGATTTATGGGCCTCTAATTTTGTCTAAAAGGTTTGGCATCTGGTTTCAAGGGAAACCCATGCTAGAATAAATCTTCTCTATAAGTCATGAGGTCATCATATGACCATGCAAATACATGCTTATATTTTATTAATAGGATTATAAGTATTTCCCTTACCTTTGGATTGATCTTTCTACATATGTATACTTTCTTTAGGGCTATTTCAGTTCCAAGGTTTATTTCTTCAAGGTCTTCTTGGTTAACCGGTGCATATTTTAATAGGGATCGGTTATTTCCATCAAAGACCCTTTCTAAGGATACCAATCCTTTTGGTATCTTATTTGTTTTAGTTGTACCACTTCTTGACCAAAAACAATATCCTTTCCATCTACATTTTTCACAAAAGCAATAAAATATATTTTTTGAGCTTCATACTAATCAATACATTGAAGGAATCATATCAGATCATCATCATCATTGAACACCTATCAGTTGTAGAAATTGTTAGAGTAAAGGTCTTAACTTAATTATGTTGATTAAGTTACATTTATTCCCTTCTTAAGATTTCACGTTAGTTTGCATAAAGTGACATTTAATAATTATATTAATTATTAAATGTTATCCTATTAGGGCTTCTATTAGGGTTTTATTAGGGTTTGCATGATCTCCTTTTTATAAGGATTGATCCCATTGTATTTCATATCAATTCATTCTCTCATTCTCTCTGATATATACATTTTTAGTTTTCAAAGAACCCTTGCTTGTTTGTCTTCATCTCTTCTTTTGTGACAAGTTATTTGCATGCAGGTGATCTTTGGGGTTTGTGGTGTTGTATTTTCTCAACTCCTACATGGTATCAAAGCTTTACTTCTACATGGTATCAAAGCTTTACTTCTACATGGTATTAGAGCTCTACACCTGCTGCTTCCTATTCTTGTTTTGAAGATTTTTGGAGCTTTAAAGGTTTGGGGCTTGTTTTCTTAATCTAGGGAACACCTGCATTTTTGAAGCATTTTCAGCTCAAACGGACATCACCATTGCGTCCGTAGCGGTCCAAAATCCCTAAATCGACTGTTCATTCATCCATTTTGGACAAAGTCAAAATTTGAGGCAAAAAAAATTTTGCAATACGGTCGTACGACCGTCTGCCTGCCTAGTAAATTTTATTTTTTGAAAAAAAAATTCCGCCTCCTTTTCGGAAAAAATTTCGTCAAAATATTTTATTGCAAAAAAAAATTTTGTACATGCATTTTTTGTTTTCATTTTTTTTATTTAAAAAAAAATAAAAGAAAAAAGGGGGAAATATTTTTTTGTGGGGCCGGGACCTGTGCAGGCCGGCAGAGTACCTGCGCAGTGTACCTGCACTACACTGCAGGGGTACGGTGGGGTGGGCCACGTGCCTCCCCACCTCCAATTTTTTTTAAAACTTTTTTTATGTAAAAGAAATTATTTTGTAAAGTTTTTTTTATTTGTTTTTTTTATTTTAAAAAAACAAATTTTTCATATATATGTCCAATCGCACTTTTACGGTGATGGTCGTTTTGCCGTCAAATTCAACCCAATCATTTTGCTGCGACGGCTGTATGACCGTCAAATTTAACCCAGCACTGGTTTTTTCTCTCTTTGGAGCTGATTTATTTCGGAGGCCGTAACTTGGGCATACAATATCATTTTTTGGCAAATGAGATATCGTTGGAAAGCTGGTTTTCTCATCTTTTCTGTGGTGTGGGTCTCATCACTTCTTTTTTCCATTGGTACATTCTATAGCTAGTTGAAGAAAAAGGGGCTTCTTTCAGTCTCAAGCTCATAACTTTTGATTAGTTTCTTTGTTTTTCACAATCTCAGTGGCGTTGGAACCATATTTTAGAGCTCTTCAGTTTCATCTATGCCATTTTTCTAGATTTCACTCCAGATATCTTTTATTCAATTATTTGTGTTTTCACACTCTGGTGGATTACCTGGACATATTTGCTCTTGGAAATTTTTTGTTCACATGTGATGCTTTGTTCTTGGCTGTTCTTCATGTATTTCCAGCATTTTATCCTTTGAGGATATTTTTGAGCATCATTTGTAAGCTATCTTTTATGTAAACGCACTAAGATAAAGTGCCACACTATTGTACATGCACCTTTTGGGGATTTTGTACTCGCACTGATATTATAAAGTGCCATGAGGGGTTGTGTAGTTTTCCTTTGTTTTGCCATCACATCTTTGTTCGGTGAGTATCCCTCCACGACGACATTGAATCCATACCATGGGGGGTTGTGTAGTTTTCCTTTGTTTTCCATCACACCTTTTTCCGGTGAGTGTCCCTCCATGATGACCATGGATCCATATGATTCCAGCCTCATGCATGTGTGCTTTGTTTTGCACACCACTTTTTCAGTTGCAGGGGCTATCTCGTGCACTTTCAGATGTTTCTTCTCCTTCATGCACTACAAGGTGTTTCACATCATTTCAATGGATCTATCAAGCTCTCCCAGTTCAACATTATGGGGGGGTATTATATTGTTTGTGTTAATTCTTCCTTGGTTTCTCCTTGGAAGGAATCTTCCATTCTCAGTTGATCAGTGTTTCAAACTATTGGTTCTTGTGCCATCTATATCTTTGTTCCAGGTGTTTTCCTTTTTTTCCATCTGATTCAAGTAGTGTCATATGGGCAGTTATGTAGATTATTGTTTTCTTGTTCTTGATCATCCTATCTTTAGCGAAGGTTCTTCAACACCATAGCAGTCATCTTTCGACAGTTGTTTACAACTTCTTCTACTTCAGTGATGTTCTTCTCTTTGGCCTTCTACATCTATTTTTGGAGTAGAGCTTTTTCCCATGAGGTTTTCTCTATTTCTCCTCTTTACAGAGATTTGGTTGTATTTGGGTACCTGATCTGGCCTAGTTGTCGAGACCCATGTTTGCCTTCTTGCATTGTAGTTACCTTTGCTTTTCTGCATTTGTTTGTAGCTGCACTGTTGCTCATCTTAAGGGGGGGTGTTAGAGTAAAGGTCTTAACTTAATTATGTTGATTAAGTTACCTTTATTCTCTTCTTAAGATTTCACGTTAGTTTGCATAAAGTGACATTTAATAATTATATTAATTATTAAATGTTATCCTATTAGGGCTTCTATTAGGGTTTTTCCTATTAGGGTTTTATTAGGGTTTGCATGATCTCCTTTTTATAAGGATTGATCCCATTGTATTTCATATCAATTCATTCTCTCATTCTCTCTGATATATACATTTTTAGTTTTCAGAGAACCCTTGCTTGTTTGTCTCCATCTCTTCTTTTGTGACAGGTTATTTGCATGCAGGTGATCTTTGGGGTTTGTGGTGTTGTATTTTCTCAACTCCTATAGAAATTATCAAGGACAAATGGTCTGGTTTTGAAATCAACCTCTGAAATGCCTAGCAACATGATATCTTCCCTTTCAAGGCCACATTTTCAAGGAAATCAACCATTAGATTCTTTGATCTTTCTATCCATTCTATGGAAAATGCATCAAAGAGCTCCATTGTGTCCCATATAGCACGCTTGTATCATTTTATTCCTTTATTCTTTGAATCATACCTAGCTCTAACTTGTGAGACAACTAACTCAGAATCCCCATATACTGTTATGAGTTTGATCCCATACTTTGTAGCAAAATTTTGACCTAACAATAGTGCCTCATATTCTACAATGTTGTTAGTGCATTCAAAGGATAGAAGGAATGAGTATTTGAATGTCTTACCACTAGGTGCAATAAATACCACACTTGCCCCATTACCTTCTTTACTAAGAGTGCCATCAAAGTACATCTACTAGATGTCAGATTCATCCTTTTGGGTTGTGTGCCAATAAGGTCACTGTTTTGCAACCCCAATTGTGATTGTTCAATTCTAATGTTTCTCAAATACACATCACAAAATAAACTCATCATATTAGGGTCAATGTGTTCCACTATTTTCTTTGATCATGGTTTTCTATATAGTTTAAATTATTTTCTATTGATGGGTATGGTTGCATATGACAAGTCCAACTGTACATTTTTACCCACTGTAGAAATCCATTGCCTTGATAATAACATGTCATAATAGGGTGGAGTGTCAACCATAGTAATTCCAATTCTATATGTGGCTTTAGGGTATGTATCCAATTTCAATTCTACATCCCACATCACACCAATAATAGGGACAAACCTATTATCCATGGAATAAAACTTCCCATAGGTTGTATCCACCCATAAGCCTAATTCTTTCATGACCTCCATGGGCATAATATTGATTACATTTCTCTTGAATCAATCATGCAATTCTTCACTAATTTATTGTTTATTAGCAAGGTGGTGTAGAAAGGATCTATATGGGATGGGTTTTTTGTGAGAGTAGTTCCCAAATATACCTCAAGAGTTTTCATGGTCTCGTATTTGGCATTATTAACCTGTGCTTCATTATTTTCTGATTTAGTGATAGTTCTACTTTGACCTCCAAACTTTCTTTGAATGTTTGAAATCAGATTTATAGCACTATCTCTATATTCATCTATCTTCATCATTTCTATTAGTGGTATTGACATGTTAACTTGGGGCAAGGCTTGTGCCATATCAAAAGAAGGTGAGTTTATTTCTATTTTACTCATTTCTACCTTAGCAAGTTTTATCTCATCCACATGGTGTTTAGTATTGAACCCTATTTTAGTTTATTCATTTTGTGTGGCTTCATTTAGCACATGTTTTTGAGTTGTCTCTTGAGGCTTCTTCTTTTCTTCATTCTTTTGATTTTTTGTTGTGTGGTAATTAAAATGGATGAATTAGTAAATTAAATTCAACACACATCAATGAAACATCTTACATGAAAGAGATTGAAATAACAAAATGAACTGTTATATCTACTCTTTAAAATTGTTTCATTGTTCTCTAATCTTAAGGACCCTCAAATTCATGCTCTTAGATTTGTATGTTGCAAATGAATTCACAAGATGACAACCTAAGAAATGAGAAGATTTTTGAAATGCAAAGCTACATGCCTACATTAACATATTTTTTATATTTTTTATATGAAGGCTGAATGAAATATTAGATTACTGCTATGTAAATGATGTTAAGGTTATTACCATTGATGTAATGCAAATCTAAATGCAATTTTATGATAAACACAATAAAAACTAATGCAACACTAAAATGCTACAAAGTAAAATTGCCATCATAACAATACTAAATACCATGATAACAATACTAAATATGTTAACATGATAAAATGCTATAAAGTAAAATTTCCATGATAACAACACTAAATTCTATGCAACTCTAAAATGATCTCAATTTCTCTTAATTGCTAAGATAATTCCTATAGCATAAGTTTATGATGAATTATCTTGTTGAAAAGCTATAAAATGATCTCTTATATATTTATAGATTTTTCCAATCCTTAGATGAGGTGACAAAGATGGATGGTCGAGATTGTGATCCTAAGAGATCAAAGGTGGAGCACAAAGAGGTTGGACAAGATCATGGAGGCTACTCCATTTGGAAGGGAAAATCATCCAAGTGTCAAAGAGCATCAATTACAAGGAGGAGCCATGTGTCTCTAAGGAGGTTATGTAATACCTTGTCAGGCAACCCTAGAGGAAGTTGCAAACAACTACTTAAATAGGATTTTTTTTTTTAAGTACAATTAACATGCAAGTTCACTACCCATTGCCAACAACCTCTAAGGTTACGAGACATAGATTTGCACGCAGACGATGGCCGTACGGCCGTATCCTAAAAAAAAATTGCTTCAAATTTTGACTTTGTTCAAAATGGATGAACGAACAGTCAATTTAGGGGTTTTGGACCGTTGTAGACGCAATGGCAAGGTTCGTTTGAGTTGAAAATGCTTCAAAATTTCAGATATGCCCTAGATCAAGAAAACAATCCCCAAACCCTTGAAGCTCCAAAAATCTTCAAAACAAGAACAGGAAGCAGCAGGTGTGGAGCTTTGATACCATGTAGGAGTTCAGAAAATACAACTTCACAAACCCCGAAGATCACCTGCATGCAAATAACTTGTCACAAAAGAAGAGATGGAGACAAACAAGCAAGGGTTCTCTGAAAACTAAAAATGTATATATCAGAGAGAATGAGAGAATGAATTGATATGAAATACAATGGGATCAATCTTTATAAAAAGGAGATCATGCAAACCCTAATAAAACCCTAATAGGAAAAACCCTAATAGGATAACATTTAATAATTAATATAATTATTAAATGTCACTTTATGCAAACTAACGTGAAATCTTAAGAAGGGAATAAAGGTAACTTAATCAACATAATTAAGTTAAAACCTTTACTCTAACAATATAGAACCTCAACAAAAAACATGAATAAAAACCATATCATTTATTTAATTAAGAATTAAAACTCAGACATTCCAAATAAGATAATTTACATCAAGCATAAAGATAACTTCCCATTTCATTAATCCATTCATTAAACAATAAGGTTACAACACTCATTCCATGAATGAGGCAAATCCAATAAATTAAGGTCATAGTTACAACTTTCCACCTCGATAACAAATGAGGGGTAAAATAATACAAGATCAACTGAAATGGAATAAAGCAAGAATTGATACTGAATCCAATGAGCTCTCCAATTGGAAGTCTCATCTACATGAATATGAAGAAATAACCCAATGGATTTAGGTGCACACCACCCAACCAAGTGGAACCCAAAGGCCCACCCCCCGTGCTAGGAGATAGTAACAAGGAACCCTAGCCAAGACATCTACCTCTACACACAAGTTAACACAACATTGAACCAAATTGAAAACAACCAATCACATGTACCTCACAAGTACAACACAAGAACAACACACATACAACTCAAGTACAACTCTAACAAGGTCATAATGCTTCCAAATAAATATTAGATCATGTATGTTATGAGAACCATACCACAAAATCAAATACCAACCATGGTCACATCAGATATGTTACGGAAACCATACCCACAATAAACAAGTACCAACTATTATCCTAGATAGAGTGTCATCACATAGTTTGTCATGAGTTACCCACTGCGGATCTTCATAGGCTCCGGCCCCCATAATGGGTTATCCTGGTGGCCTCTATCGATCCTCGGCCCTCATACTCACTAATGCGGGATCAAGTATGTGTCATAAAGACCAAATAGATAACCTTTCCATTCCAAGCCTTCCCACTCACCCCAAGTCTAAACAAGCACTTGTGAATATGAGTGAGGCTAGAACTTATCTTGATTAGTGTGAAGTACCACCTAATCTCTAAGTACATTGATTTAATTATCACTTGATTAACTACTTCCAAAGGTTACCCAATCTTACCTCTTCCGGGCTTTGGCCCCAAATGGAAGCCACTCTTCTACTTGACAACACACACCATCCAATCATCAAGGGTACAAAGTGCAACAAACAAGATATCACGACCACTCCTTTCTCAGGAGGCAACATAAAATGAAACTCTCTCCAACACTGGAGGCAACAAATCACATAACAAGGTCACTCTTTACAAGGAGACACGGATCTCATAATCCACTCCTTTCACAGGAGACGCAAAACATCCCCATTCATGGAAACCAGGTAAATACTGACTAGACACCATGCACTACCCAAGGAACTCACAATAGGTTGTCAAACATGACACGACAACCCACATAATGGAAAACCCCATCTGGAAGACTTATTAAACTCTATGACTCCATTCCCCAAAACACGAAGGAAATGTTCATTGAAGGCAATTGAAAGAAACTACCTTTGGATATTCTAATCCCTTTCCTCATTATATTCAGTAATTTATTGCATTAAATAAACTGATTTAAAATACGTCTTTTCCAGACATGGGAGAAATTTTAAAAAAATTTAATACTTAATTCCCTACTTGCATTTATTATTAATAAAATAACCAATTGATTCTACTAATCAAAATACAATGATATAAAGTAATTATCATTTTCTCATTTCAATATAACCATATAAAAATAATTAACTTGCCTTAAAAAAAAAACATATTATTTAGAATCAAATCTATTTCTCCACCAAATATAATATTTTAAAATTAACCAACATTACTATACTTCATTTCTTCAATTAAACTTAATACATGCCATTATTAAATCAATAATTTTTTATGCATATTTAATTAAATCCACCACTCTAAATATACAATTATTATAAAAATATAATATATATATATATATATATATATATATATAATATTTTAATATTATAAAAATAATATATTAAATATTAATATATATATATATATATTTATTTTATATTAAAAAAAGAACCCATGCTTATTCTTGGGCCGCGTGCTTGTTTGAGTGGGGCGGCCTTGCAAATTTTTGAGGTAGGCGGATTAGGGTGCCAGCCGCGATTTTCTAGCCACGAAGTTGTTGCAGTGGGCGGCGTGGCTTATGGCACAGGGCAGCGGTTTTACCAGGGGCAATGGCGACTGTGCCAAGCACAACCATCCACCCCTGTGGGTGGCGGTTGTGTGAGCACAACCGTAGGAGGTCTGTGGGGGCCGCACTGGGCATGGCTCCCCCCACTCGTCTCCCAAGGGAGGTGTGGTGGGGGTGAGCCCCTAGCCCCCCCCACAAAAAAAGAATTTATTTTTTTTATTAAATTTTCACCCATGAAAACCCTGTAGGTTTTTTTCTAAAAATTTTTTTTAAATAATAAAAATAGGTTTTTAATTTTCCAACCCAATACTATGAAATAAATAGAATATATATATATATATATATATATATATATATATATATATATATATATATATATATATATATATGCATATATATTTATATACATATGTATATATATTTTTTTATATATTCATAAGGAATCTATATAATTAATTGAGGAAATAAAATCTAAAAGACCATTTTTAGTCAAAAACCCCATTGATTTTCTTGAAGAATTATTTTTCCAAAGAAGGGATTTTTGCAAACAAACTCAGAATTCAACATGGGTTTTCTATTTTGTTTTTACATAATTCATTTGAGTTTCCAAGCAATGAGTTTTGCAAACAACAATTTAAAAAAAAATATGAACCTTTTCAATTCAATAAACAATTAAATAATATGAACCTGGTATGCAAGAGTTTGAGAAGATCCTGATGGTGCCTTGATTTCCACTTTAGCTCCTTAGATTCCTTAAGCTTTAATCCAAAACCCACAAAAATCCAACAATTCCTCCTCTTTCTAATTCAAACTTTTCCAAAATTTTCATGATCCAAAATTGTGAAGAGAAATTCAATAATAATGAAAATTCCAAAAAATATCCATACAACAACCCTCATCAATTTATGAAAACAGAAAATGGAAAATATCTCAAAATATCTTTTTTTCAATTTTTGAATTCAAACTTTTATAAAAAATGCAATTTAAATTTTTTTCTAAATTTCCAATTTTAATCTTTCCAATTTTCAAACATTAAATTCATAATTTCACAATGAAATACTAATCTGATTTAAACATCATCAATTTATTTAATCAATAAAATTAATTTAATTCAAGATTAAATTATTTTATTAATTAAATTAAATTAATTAATAAATTAAATAACATTTCTAACATCATTACCAGATTAATTAAATCAACCTCTTAAATACATAAAGCCATTTAATTACCCTTTCAAATTGCAATTAAATAATCAAAGAGAGGGAACAATATTCAAAGCAACACACCTGACTAAGATCCGATGACACACTAGGACTAGGGTGATGACTTGGCATGGAAAACCTAGCTACTATCTCCCAATCGAATACCATTGGGCATTGAACATGCTCAGACCTATGAAACCAGGTGGAGTCAATGTCTTGTACCTGTCAACCTACAAACAAAGAATATATCCACATGCAATAATATTTCATAAATAAAGCACACCGTGAAGAGGGAATCACAGAATTGCAGGGCATTCGCAAGTGAGTGATACGATACCGTTCCCTTCACCAATACAGTGTAACTAGCTGACAATTCTAACATACTAATATAATCCAAAGCATAAACATCATTAATTCAAATATCCATTTATGTTAATTCAAAACATTCCATAATGATAACATCAATATAAAATATCATCACATCAAAAGATAACATTAACATCATTTTATAGATAGCGATCAAATAGCAGCCGAGTACCATAGTCAAGGTACTAACAGAAAGTACAACATAAAATAGCAAAACATTGTTCAATCAGAAGGACAAAACGAAGGGGTATTACAGGTTAGGAGGTTGGATGAATATTCCTAATTTGAAAATTAGAAATAAATGAAATCATGCGACATGAGATGATGTGGAGGGTGAGTTGGAGGAAGTTAGGAAATTATGGAGAATGTGACAAATTTGAATTAAAAATTCAAATTTAATTAAGGGAGGGAAATAATCAAATAACAAATTATTTAAATTTGTGCATTGAATTAACTTAAGAGGGAAGATGATTTTTTGAATAGAAGAATTAAAGGTGTGAACTATACAAATAAATTTATCAATTTATTTATACTAGTAGAAGAATTTAAGATTCATTAATTAAATAACTGGTATTTAATTAATTGTTGTCTAGACCCCTTTTTGTGTATACATGTTGCCCCTCTTTGAAGTGATGTGCGCAGACACATTACTTCAAAGAAAAATTTGTCAGATCATGATGATAAAAATTTTGACATGCCCCAGATGTTGGATTTTTAGGTGATGATAGATAATTGCCCCCTTGGGATATAAATTGGTGAATTTTATTTTTTTCAAATTTTTTTGATTTTTTGAAAATTTTGATGATTTTTGAAACTTTTGATGATGTTGAAATCTTTAGCACATTTCAACAATTTCTCCTGAAAATAGTAATGAGATTTTTCCTGGTTGATTAGTTGATGAATTAAGCCCCTTTAAAAACTAAAATAAAACAATTCCACTTAATTACCTACCTTAATTGCCCATTTAATAGGTAAAAAGTGAAAAAGAAGCTCATTTGTGCATTCTAATTTTAAAAATTTGAGAGATTGAGCAACTTTGAGCATTTGGAGAAAAATGGTGATCTCGATTCGAGCACTGCGATGGCTCAATCACCTGACAGCAAACAAACCTCCAGTATAAATTTTTAAAAACCTCCTTTTGCGAATTTCAAAATGATTTTCCCGCTTTTTGAAATTTTGAATTTTATGCTGAAGTGTTTTAATGCATCCATAGGATAGAATAGTTCATGCATGACTTGTTTTAGTGCATAGAATTAGATTTTTAGCACATACATTACCCGATGTATGTGCATAGGTGAAGAATTTTAGCGCATAGGTTTTCGAGAACATAGGGTGGTTGATTTAGTGCATCTGATGAAGTTGTGCATATTTTCATTGTTATAGCGCATTGGTGATAAACTTTGGTGCATTCATTAAATTGGTGCATATGTGGCCTCTTATGGTGCATAGAAGTCTTTTTTTAGTGCATTTTTTTTTTAGCACATAGAAGTGTTGTTATGATGCATCTGTGCCAGAATGAAGGATTTTTATTTTTCTCCTTGATTTTGGATGTTTTTCGATTGTGTTATCCTTTTAGCAACCTTTGAGTTGATATTGATTGATGATGTTGATATATTATATGATGATCGATCTCATGATAGGTTATATTCGACGATTGATTGATGATGATTGACCTCATGATAGGTGAGGATCAATGATAAATTGATAGACTAACCTCATGATAAGCGAGGTGCAGTGATAGATTGAAGACCAATTTGGCATTATGTGTTTTAGTTGAAGCATCATTATTAGTATTCTTTTATTTTTGCTAAAACTTTGGTTTATCATTGTTGTTATAGTTATTGTAGGAGTTAGTTGAGTTGTTTTCATTGTAAATTTTCAAGACTCCTCTCTTGACCAAAGCTTCTTCAATTTTGATTCCGTTTTTAATTAGTTTCTCAAAGGTTGGTGGACATTGTAATTCAAGCCTATAGCTCATGTCATCATTTATATTGTCAATTAACACCTCCATCTTTTCCTTTTCTGGTATAGCATGAGGATACCTTACAAATAATCTTCTCCATATTTGTAAGAATACAAGAAATGATTCTCCCTTTTTCTGTTTCACATTGCCAAGGTCCTTCATTGTAATCTCATGTTGAATTTAATAAGAGTATTGGGTGATAAATTTGTTGACCAATTCTTCAAAGGATTTGATCCCTGAGGGTAATTGTGAAAACCATTGCATACATTGTCCTCCCAAGCTTCATGAGAATAATCTCATCAAGTAAGTTTCCTCATGTGTGAATTCTAGGCTCATCATTCAAAATTCCCTTATGTGATCTATAGGGTCCATTTTACCATTGTATTTATCATATTTAGGGAATTCACAATGCTTGGGAAATGAGATCATGTTTACACTTTGATCAAAAGGGTACGAACATATGTCTTGTATCAAGTATCTTTTTGTGACTTTGGTTTGCATGTTTTGCATTTTTTGCTGAAGGGTTTGTACCTATTGTGTTAAAGCATCTATGGAGTCATTGTTTCTTGCTTCATTTCTTGTTTTTGTTTTTGTTTCTATTTTTGTCTTCTTAGGAGTTCTTTTTAATTTTGTGATATCAAAATCCTTAGGTAGTTTGATGCCTTTGTTTGATAGCATCAAAAGGTATTTTTTACCCTCCTTTTCAAATATTCTCTCCATAAACTTATGGAAATTTAGATCTTGTTGTGCTTGTTCTATGGCTTCATCTATTATTTCTTCTACCTCATCTCGATGAATTTCAAAAAAAGGATTCTCTTCTCTTTCAACCATGTTATTTTGGGTTTCAAGTTATTTCTCTTTGAGTTTTTGTCTTTGTGATCTTGTTTGAATGGTCATACAAGTGATGGAAATGTACTAATATTTGATCATTATTGGGGAGTTCCAAAGGGACAAAACAAATCTAATTACACAATGTTCATTTCGGGATTGAAGGATGATGAATCCTGATGGTGAAACTTAGTTGCTAACCAGAGATAGATGTGATGATGGGGCACTTTTAGATGTGTGATCAAAGCTTAGGTAAAATATTTTCAATTGAAAATTCTAGTTTCAACAAGTTTGAGACTCTGGTATGACTGGGGAATGGTTTTGTTTTAAAGAGGATCTTGAACTATGAGTTTAAAATTCAAAATAGATGGGGAATTTAGCTCTCTAGTTTGAAAATTTTATGAATGTGCTAAAAGATAGATGCACTAAGTAATGACTTGGATGCACTAAATAATGGCTGGTATGCATTATAGGATGGCACATATGCATTAAAACATGAGATGCATGCACCAAAACATGCAATAAATGCACCAGAATATGGAAGGTGTGCGTTATAAAATAGTACAAATGCACTAAAATAGAGGATATATGCACTAGAACAATCAATGCATGAATTGAAATATTTAAGGTATGCACTAGAATAGGAACTGGATGCACTAAAAAGTATTTTGAATGCGCCAAAATAACTCACAGTCATGCTAAAACTTTTCACGTCTGAACCTGTAAAACACATTTCCAAACAAATGTCAAAAACAGGGGCTAGGCCCCACGGTGGGAGCCAATTTATGTGTGGTGATTAAAATGGAGGAATTAGTAAATTAAATTCAACACATATCAATGAAATGTCTTACATGAAAGAGACTGAAATAGAAAAATGAACTACTATATCTACTCTTTAAAATCGTTTCATTGTTCTCTAATCTTAAGGACCCTCAAATTCATGCTCTCATATTTGTATGTTTCACATGAATTCACAAGATGACAACCTAAGAAATGAGAATATTTGTGAAATGCAAAGCTACATGCCTACATTAATATTTTTTTGTATTTTTTTGTATTTTTTTATATAAAAGCTGAATGAAATATGAGATGACTTCTATGTAAATGATGCTAAGGTTATTGACATTGATGTAATGCAAATCTACAAGAAATTCTATTATAAACACAATAAAGACTAATGCAACACTAAAATGCTACAAAGTAAAATTACCATGATACAATACTAAATGCTATGCAACTCTAAAATGCTCTCAATTGCTCTTAATTGCTAAGATAATTCCTGTAGCATAAGTTTATGATGAAATTTCTTGTTGAAAATTTGTAGAATGATCTCCTATTTATAGATTTTTCCAAGCCTTAAATGAGGTGGCAAAGATGGACGGTTGAGATCGTGATCCTGAGCGATCAACGGTGGAGCACAAAGAGGTTGGAGGAAATCATGGAGGCTGCTCCATTTGGAAGGGAAAATCATCCAAGTGTCAAAGAGCATCAATTGTAAGGAGGAGCCATGTGTCTCCAAGGAGGTTAGGAGGTTGGATGAATATTCCTAATTTGAAAATTATAAATAAATGAAATCATGTGACATGAGATGATGTGGAGGGTGAGTTGGAGGAAGTTAGGAAATTATGGAGAATGTGACAAATTCGAATTAAAAATTCAAATTTAATTAAGGGAGGGAAATATTCAAATAACAAATTATTTAAATTTGTGTATTTAATTAATTCAAGAGGGAAGATGATTTTTTTAATAAAGGTGTGAACTATACAAATAAATTTATCAATTTATTTATACTAGTAGAAGAATTTAAGATTCATTAATTAAATAACTGGTATTTAATTAATTGCTCTCTAGACCCTTTTTTATGTGTATACAGTTGCAGTGACCCTTTTATACTTTTGTTGATCCTTCACAAATAGCCCTCCAAGTGTCCCTTTATTAGGATTCACATTTCTATTTCTAAGGTTGCAATTTCTCCTACCAATTGCAAGTGCTTTCGTTTCTTGTTCAATAGGCCTTCTTAGTTGGATCTAGTTTGATTGCTAACTAGAAGTATTGATATGAGATACTCCTATACCATCATCTTTGTGATATGAAAATACTTCTTGATAGACCACATGAACATTATACTTTTGATTATCCACATCATACTCAAATCCATCTTCCTCTAAAGATATTATACATTCCATGAGGTCTTCTTGCCAATATGTTTATAGTATGATCACTTTTTTCTTGGTCATAGTGCCCTTGATCTTCTTGAATAGATTGTGCTACTACGCAATATTTCAAAGAGTGAGGAAGATTGTGGGGTATACACCATGGAGCATTCTCCACCATATTCATTCCATGCCTTTTTAGTGGATCGGGAGTATCTTTACTCACATTTTTCCTTTGATCATGAACAATTAGCTTTCCATCCTTCCAATTTGTTCTATAGGGCATATCATGCAACCTTGGTCTTTCATTTCTATAATTGTTCTTTTTGTTGATTGGAGCTAGGGTTTTATAGTATTATAGCTCCATCCCTTCTTCCCATATTTCCTGAAGAATTTTGATTGTTCTTTATATTCAATGCAGCTCTTAATGCTTCAGTGAGGATAGGAGGATTCCTTGTCCTAAACTCATAACTGGTTTTTTTATCAAATCATTTAAATAGAAGATCAGGCACATAGGATCAATTGGATTTAAGTGAGGTGGAATCTTATTGAATAGCTTCATGAATCTTGTATTAAAGTCTACAACTGATTCATTATATTTTTTCTAAATATTTGTGAGTTCATGCAAGGAAAAGTTTTGATTATAATGGTCTCCATATTTATCCTTAAAGACCCTTTTGAATTCAGCCCAAGAGCTTATTGAGGCATTCAGTAGGTTTTCATACCAATCCCTAGCATCCTCAATTAGAAATTGCATGAATCATTTCATATAGACATCTTCATGTCGTACATCAAAACCATCAATTAGTGTTTCAAACACCCTAATGTGATCTTCTCCTAATATAGTGTGGCTCCCAAATAATTTTTGGATTGAATTTCTCACATCATTATCAATTGGATTTGGGTACCCTTGAATTCCATAGAAATCAAGTTGTCTAAACCTATCTATGTTCATGGGTGCCCTTATGAACTAGTTTTGGTTATGTTGATGATGTCGATATCCTTGTTGGTATTGGTAATTATGCACACCTTTTTGGGAATGTTTGGTAGGACCTCCATCATATTTTTCATTTCCTTGTATATTTTGGTTAGGGACTTGATGCAAATATTGGTTGTGATTCTGATGTATTATCCTTCCTTGGCTAGGTGGGACTAGATAAGCATTATTTATGGAAGTTTTTGGTGGATTTGAAACTTGCATTGTAGGAACCTTCTATTGCACATGAGTATCACTACTTGCATTTCCAAAATTCCTTATTTTGTTGTGGGATGCTTGTGGGATGTTGAGACCACCCATTTTCTGGTTGTAAGCAATTCTATTATGTGTCACATTGGGAGGAACTTTGTTGTTTAATTCAAAAATATTTTGAGCCAAGTCTTGCTCTTATTTTATTAGTTCAAGCATCCTAACTCATCCAACCATTTGTTCAACCTATTGTTCTAACTCTTGACAATTTTTTTCTCTCATTGTAGTAGGATCACTATGATTATCTATGAAGGGTACCATAGGTGGTACTTATTTCATGAATCAATTTTGAGGCTCCTCAACATAGTGCTAAGCCATTATGTCTTCATAATTTCTTTGTGCTTCCACATGCCTTGCTTCTTCATCTATGTGAGCATGGAATTCACTCATCTTTTGGGGGACAAGCTTGAAAAATCGAACAATTCTGTATAAGTTGTTTTGTTTAGGCTAATTATGAGGGTCCCTTAGTGGGAATTTTTCACTATTGTAGCATCCCAATTCATGCAAAGGGCTATTGTATATTGTGAAGCATTGTTCTGATGTATTTCCTTGATCATTATGGGTATTGTTTTGTATTTATGTGACCTCATGTGAATTTGATGTATTTCCCCCTTTACACTAGTAGAAAAACAACAATAAATGACTAAAAAACTACTAAAACTTGGTCACATTACCATTAGCTTGGTCACATGACCATTAGTAGTTTATTTCTAGTCATTTATAACGCAACCAAATTTATGACAGCCAATTTTAGTCATTTATTGGTTGTTTTAATTGATTGATTTGGTAGTATATTTAGTCATTAATTTAGTCATTGATTATTGTTAGCTGGTCATTTATTTAGCCATGGTAGTCATTTATTTAGTCATGGTAGTCACTTATTTAGTCATTGTAGTCATTTATTGAGTCATGGTAGTCATTTATTTTAGTCATGATAGTCATTTATTTAGTCATGGTAGTCATTTATTTAGTGATGGTAGTCATTTATTTTAGTCACAACAGTCATTTATTTAGTCATGGTTTAGTCATTTATTTGGGTGAATCAATGATTCAAGTTACAAATCAAATCTAACTTAATTAATCCTCACAAATTTATGCTTACAAACTTCAAGTATCATAGATATTAAAATGTTGAGAGATGCACCATGAAATGAAGACTAAAATGCTTGAGCAAATATGATTGATCTTAGACACAAACAAATCACAAATCAAGAAGAGCCACAACATAATATTTATGAGTAGAAAAACTTGTACAAGGAGAAAAAACCCACTTTGAAAATTTACTTCATTAAGCCTTACTGGCAAATCAAAACCTCATTGGTTACATTCAATATCTCAATGACAATTATCTCACTGGTAAAGCAAAACCTCACTAGTTACAACCTAACTGGCAAGTCAAAACATATAAATGATGTGTCTCACTAGCAACTTGTCTCACTGACTATTTTACATCATTTATTGAAGAATTCAAAAAGGCATAAAAATAGAGAATCACTTTGTATCAACGAATTTCTTTTCTTGAAAGTTTCATTTGGATTTGAAACTCAAGAACCTTTACTTTTGCACCTGCAACACAATGAATACTATAAAATATGTTTCTCCTTATTCAAAAAAACATCCATCTTAGCTCATGCACTGTTAAATAGTGAATTTTTATCATATTGCCCTTTCTTGTTGCCACTATTAATGTCAATGTCAATGTAAAAACAAAGACAATTGTGGAGTCCAACACCCTCAATGTCAAACAAGAGAAGATTATCAATAATAATAACAATAATAACAATATTTCTATTTTTTTTAGCACAACGAAAGAGGAAGGAAATAAGCTCACAACATCCCCTGATCATATCCAGACTAACGGAGCTTACTAACTTTTATTTTGATCTCACAAAAAACAAAAAGAAATTGTGAGAGATAGATTTAAAAAAGTGGCTGACATATATAACTAAAGCATACTCCTAAATATAGAAAAACTTTAAAGCAAATACAACTATATAACTGGTAAAGCACTATTGTTAGAAATCATTGCATCAAGTTTTTGCTCTCTCTTAACCTATATATTATCTATTCATTGTTGAATATTAAACTTAACAAAAATATCTTTTACCCAGGGAAACTCTTTTACTTTCAAGTTTCAAATGGCTATATTATACACAAATGAAGCTTCCTATGAACTAGGAGATTTTTCCTCATGATCTTTATAGAAAAAACAAGAAATGAAATAGTAATCCCAGATATACAATATCAGAAATATATACACTACAAAACCAAAAATTACTTACATGATACTTCCAATATAAGAGAATAAGACAATACAAAAAATGGCAGTTTTACTCTAACTCATGGAATTCTTTGCAAATCCTAATTATCGACAAGGATTAGATTCGAAGTATACATCCATTTGGCTCCTCCAAACTCTTCCTCAATGGTATTCACCTTTAACTTCTCCAATTTGGCGAGCTACAACTTGAAAATAAGGTTTCGACGAGGGTTTTATAGTATGTTTATTAAAATAAAATTACTTGAAGATTCGATAATGGGCACATTTAGTTTTTTACATTATGGCATCCTTTACCTATTTCAGCTCCAAATTCTATCATTTTATGCTACTTTCCCAACCGCTATTGGTTTCAACTCCTCCAAACTCTTCCTCGTTGGTATTGACCTTTCACTTCTCCAATTTGGCAAGCTGTAGCTTGAAAATAAGGTTTTCGAATTATAAAGATTGATGAGAAACATGTTCAGTTGAAAGAATTTTAGTTATAAATTTCAAATAATTTGTGAAAGATCCAAGTAGCTTAGTGAACATATTCTATGGGATCCTAAGAAAAATAGATAACTAGGCACTATTAATGGAAAAAATCTAAGGTATAGAATAAAGTTGATTTGTTACAAAGAGTTTGTAATGGATTGACACCATCTATACATTGAAAGATATGAAAGCGGCTATGAACTTGTTGAGAAGAGAATTTGTAGTCATAATGGTACTAGGTTTCATCCTACCATGGCTTTCCAGTGAGGCAACAAAGGTAAAACTATAGGTGAAAGATGTGGGTTTTAGAGTATATTTATTAAAATGAAAATTATAGCAAGATTTGCCTGTGCTTATTTTCTCGCTAAAAAAATTTCAAAATGGAATTGAAAGTAAATAAATTACAATGCATAAATCTCCTGCTTTTACACAATAAATATTATTAAATATATTATAATATTATAATATTATATTATCCATCAGTCATGTTAAAAAGTTTACCAGGCACACTACAGTTTATAGGGGGTCGTGCTACCCGATTCCTGCAGTCTAATAAAAAAATAAATTATAATATTATATTATATTATATATAATATATATTATATAATAAAAAAATTGGTGAAAAGCTTGTATATTATATTAATATTAAGATATGTAAATACAAAAATGCCAAAAGTGGCTTGAGAGTCCAAATTGCTTCAAAATGAATGCAACACCTATAAGAATTCACCAACTACCTAGAAACCAGTCATGATTACATCCATACATATATATGCATCCCTATACAAAATACTACTATTAAAAACCCATATTTTTCACATTACAACCTGCCACCCCAACTTACAAGCCAATATTTCATATCACATAATTTATACATCTCTACAAGGATAGTAGATCAAATTTTCAGCTTGCTCTTCTTCTATTACCATCTGCACTTGATTTGCTGCAATAGCCTGAGACTGAACTATGATGTTGATATCAGGAACTTGGTGAATAGCTCTATCTCCCCTATGAACCAATGGCACAAGAAATACTTGAAAACCTTAAAGGAAATCATGAGTTTTTAGAAAGGAAATGGCATGATACTTCCTCTTAAACTTATCAAATTCTTCTCTACCAAATTCAAAATGGTATATATTGAGAGCATGATAGAGATAGGTGGAGGAATCTCTAAGAATTGATAGTTTCGTCCCCTCATATGCTTCTGCATATCTCTTCTTTGTGGAAGATAGTGTCTGGGAAAGAATCCTCCAATAAAACCTTCACCTTGAGTAAATTCATACTGCTAGACACTCTTCAACACAACATTATCCTTCGAATAAACCCCAATAACAACCTTGTTTGTAATTGATTGAACAATGTTGAAATTTTGCACCAAATCAATAAAATTGGAGAGAAATATTGACAAGAGGTTTGCTGAAAAAATGATCCTCTGAGTGTCTGTATGCAGAATTTCATCCCCAATAATTAACTTAATTCAGTTCAAAATAGAGGGATAATTTACCTTGAAGACATGTTGCAGTTGATATTTCTTGATGCATCTTGAGAAAGGTAGCTCACATGGTTTCACAGTAATTGGAACTTTGTAACTGCAAGCACAATACTCCATTTGGTTTGATTGCAAATGATACCTTTGCTACCTACTTCAAGGTCTATAAGTGCCTATAGAATAGTGGCAAGCATGAAGATGTTGTCGGTTGGACACCCAAGAGCTACAAAGCTTTCTCCAAACAGATCCAACAAAGTGTGTTTTTCTTATCAGACACTATTCATTTACCCCTAACAACTTGCATTTTTCTTAGAAACTACTGTAAGTGGTGAATATGTGAATAATATCAAAACACTTCTTAATAAGACATTATATCAAAGATTAACTCAAATTGAACTAAATCAAAGCAGTAATCAATTGAAAGCATCATATTGTTGTCTATCCTCAAAGATTTATTAAATCTAAATTGCTCTTAGATTGTTTAAGCAAATAAGATTGTTAAAATGACTATCTAAAGAATGAGATAATGATAATGCAATGCTAGATGATAAAACAGTTAAACTAGCATGATATTGATGTGAAACAGATAATTGCAGCTACAGGAGGCAGCCATTGTTGAAAACTTGATTGCTTGATACTTGATGTGTGAATGCTTGATGCTTGAAGTCTAGATTCCTGCAGAGTAAGAGTGCAAAAGCTTGATTATCTGGATCTTTTCCTTGGTTCAATGAGGCTTTATTTATAGATTTCCTGGCTGTAGAAATGCATAGGGAAAGCATTGAGAGGCTTGGATTCAATCTGGAGAATTGAATGGTGAGAGATGGAGGAGATTGAGAGAAATATGGAGATTGTCTCTACCCATGAAAACACCAGGCAAGAGAAGAGGAAAGATTAATGGAGGAGGATTGAGAGATCAAATTCCAAATTTGTCTCCAATTTGTCTCCAAAACTTCCCATGAAGTTTCAAAGCATTAATTGTGACATATTTTAGACATGATTTAGACATAGGAAATCTCATTCATTTTTGAGGAAATATAGATTGGAATATTCCTTATGCTCTAATTCAAATATTTTTTATTTATTTAAATTAGAAAAAGGGAGATAAATAATTTAATAAAATGAACTATAGGATAGTTGTTTATTAAATTAGATAGAAGAATATGGCAATTAGTCAATAAAGTGTTTTGATCTTTATTTAATTAATTTAAGATGAATGTGATAGATTGAAATACGGATTTGATAATTAAATCGAACAAAGTATTTAATTTTGTTTATTTAATTAAGATGAATTTAAATGGTGAACTATATAAATAAATATTTCTATTTATTCAAATAGTAGAGGAAATTAGGATGATAAATCAAATAATTTGTATTTAATTAATAGGAATTCTCCAGACCAATTTTAGGTGTATACATTTTTCCCCTCTTCGAAGTGATGTGTTTACGCATTGCTTCGAAGAAAAATTTGCTGCTACTACCAAGATCGATGATATAAAATAATTCCATGTGCCCCAGACATGTCCCAGACATTGATTTTCTGATGATGGATGATAATATGCCCCCTCGGGAGATAAATTAATGATTTGATGATTTTTATTTTTTTTTCAAAAATTTGATGAGTTTTCGATGTTTTAATGATGTTTCGATAATAAAATAATTTATCTCCTGAAAAAATGATGAAGAAATAGAGCCCTCATATGAGTTTTAATTAGTTTCATGGATGAAATTAATCAAAATTTTAATAAAATTCCCCAAAATTACCTTTCAAAAATTATAAATAGTGTAAAAGGTCATTTTCAAATTCATATTTGCTTTTTGAGTTCAAAATTCATAGTGATAAAGACTTTTCTACCAGCTGGAGCGAGATGCATATCCCCTACCACACTCACCGATTCGAGCGCGTTCGATGTCACCGATGACCGCCTGCGTATGGACCTCCGGTATGTACCCCTCGACCTCCTCATAATTCGTGCTTTTCTATTTTTTATGCTTTGTAGCATCTAGGCGTGTCTAAGTTTGTTTCAATGCTTTCAAGCCACACTGTAGCACTTACATTCTAATGTAGCGCTTCCAGTAGATAGTGTAGCACTTTGAGTTTTAGCACTTGCGTTAAAAACTCTAGTGCTTCCAGTCGGTAAAGTAGCGCTTTTAGTGATTTAGTGCTTAGGTGTCAAAATTTAGCGCTTTGAGACTTTCAGTGCTTTGAGTCGGTGGATTAGCGCTTTCAAGGTCTATTCTAGCACTTCTAGTAAAGCGACGCTTTAACGGCCTATTTTAGCACTTTGATGCGGAAATGTAGCACTTCGGGGATTTTAGCTCTTTGGAAGCCTGTTTTAGCGCTTCAGAGTGCTAAAATAGTGCTTTCATGGTTTTAGCGCTTTGGGTCCCTAATTTAGCACTTTTAGCTGATAAAGTAGCGCTTTTGGGATTTAGCTCTTTGGAAGCTTGTTTTAGCACTTTCGGTCATAATTATAGATTTTGACTTAGTGAACCTTGATTTTGTCAATTCCGATCATGTCCATTCTTCTAATTGGTATGATTGATAATCCAAATTCCTGATGATGGATGTGGATGGATGTAAATAAGACTAACTCTCATGATAGGTGAGAAGAAATCCTATTTCTTGATGATCCTCATGATAGGTGAGGAAATGATTCAATATCTGATAAATCTCATGATAGGCGAGATTTAGATAATGGTTTGATGAACCTCATGATAGGTGAGGTTTGATTCAGTATCTGATAAATCTCATGATAGGTGAGATCTAGATAATGTTTTGATGAACCTAATGATAGGTGAGGTTGGATGTTCGATTATGAATTTTGATCGAAAATGCATACCAAAGCTTTTGAAATAGACTTGATAGTAGAATGACGTTTGATTCTTGACATAGTTCACTGATTGTAGATTTTTCATTATGATGATAAGAGGATCTGGGTACTCTCTAGATGAGAGAGAGGTTTCCACAGACTATAGACTTGATTCCTCATCTAACACCAAATGAGCTTCAGGTGATAGGCCATTGTGGCCTTACGAGCTTACTTGATATGCCCCAGATTAGGATTAATCGAGGTTTGTTGATCACATTGGCTGAGAGGTGGCATAGTGATCACAACACCTTTCACCTACCCACCGGTGAGATGACAGTCACACCAGAGGATGTGTGGTGTATATTGCACATTCCATTCATGGGGGAGATTATTACTTACAATTTTTACGGGACCAACAGTAGAAATGCTCTCTGTAGAGTCTTTCAGGATCAGGACATAGAGGGTCCGAGCGTTCGATGGTGGAGGATCATGGATTCTTATGTGACACTACTAGCAGTACTAGTTGGATTCATTGGAGGTTTCCTTTGCCCTGATTGCAGGTCAAAGGGATTCCTTGTTGGCTGGAGATGGACTCTCGAGAGCATGATGGTACATGGTACCAGATATGCATGGGGGATGTGCATGTTAGCACATTTGCATCATGATTTACACTCAGTTGTGTACCTAGGTACACGTAGTTTATCCGCAGGGATGACCCTGCTAGAGGTTTGGGCTTGGGAGCATTTTGCTATTTGTCATTCGTTTCCAGTTGTAGATAGACCAGCTGACAAACCTTATGTTTTCAGATATAGTGGTCGGTTCATGCAGGCCTGGATGGGGAAGTTAGAGCACTGGAGACGAGTGTTTGATGACACTGAGATAGTTATCTAGTGTCCTTACCTTGACTGTGAGGAGTGGGATGAGGATGGTGTAGTATTGGGATATATTTGCGATTCTATGTACCTCATTGGTCGGACTCCATTCGTTCTTGAGAGATTCTTGCTTCGTCGGGTATATAGACAGTATGACATTGTTCAGTGCATGCCACAGGGAGTAGCCCATTATGCACGATGATGCATTGATATTCTAGATTGGGGTCCCACACTGTCTTATGATGTCATTGTAGAGGGATATAGGACATTACAGCCATCTCCTTGGGACATGTGGAGAGACATATCAAAGGCAGTTGTCACAGAGGATTACACAGCATTCCTGGCTTTGGTCCCCCATCCTCGCATTTCTATCCCCGATGAGTCGGCACCTTTACCTATAGAGGAGGATGTGGGAGAGGGTTCTGCAGATTGTAAGGGTGGAGATGATTCTTCATCTAGCAGTGGCTCAGAGAGTAGTGGGAGCTCTGACAGTAGTAGTGATGATAGTGATGGCAGCAGTGGAGGAGGCAGAGTGGCAGGGCTAGGCATCAACAGTGCTCCCTCTTCTAGTAGGCCTCGTAAGAGGCAGACAGTAACAGTGCCAGCAGTCGGGCAGCAGAGACAGATAGCTGGGCTCTAGGCATAGGTCTAGACTTTGCAGGTGTAGTTGGTATAGGCTCAGGGTATGCTTGTGCAGACTCAGACCTAGATGCAGGCATAGGCACAGGCTCACACATAGGCCTTAGCACAAGTACAGGGGCAGTTAGCTGCCATGCAGACGCAGGTTGATACCCTAATAGCAGAGCGAGATAGTGCTCGACAGATTACCAAGAGGGCATAGGAGTCAGCTGAGACTCTCTAGAGATTGGCCGATGGCACCTCCATAGGTGATTATATGAGAGAGGTTTTGTAGGTTGGCCGAGAGGCCGAGTTTTATAGAGGCCGGTATCATGATGCAGTGCCTGCCGAGCATCGAGTTAGTTATGCTCTATCGAGATCTGGGCGGACTCACACATGGACAGTCAGTGAGGGGTGACACAGCCTCCACGCAGAGATTTCAGAGATCTGGGTCCTTCTGGGGGTGGTGGTGGTAGTGGTACAGGTCCTGTTAAGCCTACTCACTCTGGTAGTAGTAGGTCATAGATGCCATTGTGATCCTCTATGCTATATTTTATGATGTATCTCATTGCATGATGATGTATTTTGTAGACCAGACTTCATTATATACTTGACATTTTGTGATATATATATGAGATGCAGTTGTTGTGATATGACGATGGCTTTATGGATGCTTTTATTATATGATTTTATGATGATATAATTCTAGATGTGATGATGTATATAAATGATTATTTATTTTAATGCAATGATGCAATGATAAATGTATGTGTAGAATATATGATATATGGATATATGATGTGATCAAAATGTGATAATATGTATGGATGGATGGATAAATGCTTTTTTTATTTTATGGAATGATCTTATGATGGATGATCTTTGATGGGTGTAATGATGTGATTTTATTAAATGTATGGATACATAATTGTATCAATAACATAATAATAATGATGATATAATGATGTTTTATGATGAATGCTAATGGATTTTATTTAAATGTATGGATGGTAAATGATGTAATGAGAGTGATGATGTAAATGCATGATGTATTTGATAAATGTATGTCTATTTATGATGCAAAAATGTGTATCGATGATGAAATGATGAAAATTTTAATGATGAGATGATGATTCATAACTATATAGTAAATGATGATGATTTTGGATTTTATGTCAAGTATACTCAGTCTTATTTGTAGATTAGATAATCATTGATTGGAATATTTTATGCGACAAATACTCTACAAATAATGAATGATGATGAATGCAATCACTTTCAATTGATTACTGCTTTGATTTAGTTCAATTTGAGTTAATCTTTGATATAATGTCTTATTAATAAGTGTTTTGATCTTATTCATATATTCACCACTTACAGATCCAAATAATCAAGCTTTTGCACTCTTACTCTGCAAGAATCCAGACTTCAAGCATCAAGCAATAAAGTTTTTAACAATGGCTACCTCCTGTAGCTGCAATTATCTATTTCACATCAATATCATGCTAGTTTAATTGTTTTATCATCTAGCATTGCATTATCATTATCTCATTCTTTAGATAGTCATTTTAATAGTCTTATTTGCTTAAACAATCTGAGAGCAATTTAGATTTAATAAATCTTTGAGGATAGAGAACAATATGATGCTTTCAATTGATTACTGCTTTGATTTAGTTCAATTTGAGTTAATCTTTGATATAATGTCTTATTAAGAAGTGTTTTGATCTTATTCACATATTCACCACTTACAACTACTATTCAATTACCCTTGCTCACTAATTTTACCTTGTGATAAGCATCAAATAAATAAACTACCACGTACACACACTTCCCAAACACTCCCCTTGGAAATGACAAAATTTAAGATGAAAACATGAACCAAATCTCGGTTACTTTATCATCTCACGAATTCTACAACATAAAAATAGAATAGCTTGCCACCTCTTAGCATTAAGCATTCCAATTGATGATGACTAACCTTGATTAGTACTTAAACCTACATTCACAGAACAAAAGTTAGACATGGAAATCAACACTAGTGGTAGTGTTTGCAGAATTAGGATTAGGTCGAGTACATGCCATCAATTTCCCCATGTGTGGTACTTTGCATTGGTTACATTGAAAACCATCAACAAACTTATCCTTACTTTCCTTGTTCTAAATTTGGCCTTGTACTGATGTATTAGAGGCTGAACAATGACCGAAACCAATTCACCCCACTTCTAAATTTCGTTATTCTTTTCCCATAAAAAGTGTGCCCTGTCCAACTTCATAGAGAGTGATCCCATCATGGATTTGAATACAATATTTTTGAAGTTCCCATATGAAATTTAAATTGTATTTATTTCTTTTGACATGTAGCTTGATGGGGTCACTTAAGCACAAACCATGCTTAATTTGACACATTCACCATTTCCTTTACCACGATCCCTGCTAAATTTGGAAATGCTTCAATTTCACCAACATTTTCTGAAATAAATATTTCTTCCCTTTGACATCCCATGTTAGCCAACCGATCTGCTAAAAAATTTCCCTCACGATATATATGTGAAATTTGAAAAGATTCAAATCTATCTAATAATCCCTAGACACTTTGTATTATGTATTAAAGATGCCAATTATAACAAGAACATTCTTTGAATGCATTTATTATTACTAACGAGTCTCCTTCTATATGTATTTTGGATATACCTAGCTGATTAGCAAGCTAGAGACTAAGAACCGCCATCGACTCAACTATAGTGTTTTTATTGGAAGGGAGGGCAATAGATTTGGATGCTTTTAACTTCCCAGTTGAATCTCGAATGAAAACTCTTTCTCTTGACACTCCTAGATTCCCTTTGGAGGCACCATCAGAATTCATTTTGAAGAAACCTAGCTGAGGTGGTTTCCATTTAACTTTACTCCTCTCAACCTTAGTCTTATGAGGTTGCTTCAAACTACCTATAAATGACAGGCTTATACTCTTCCAGTTCTTTAGGATACTATCATCCCATGTTGTGAAGAGTGAACTGATATTCTTATGAGTTTTTACATAAACATTCACTACTTCTGACGTTGACTTTTCTATTATTCTTTGAACATGCTAAATTGAAGAGGATACCCTTCTAAATATGTGTTTATTATGTTCCCACCATATAGACCAAAGTACTATAGTGAGAATCAGACACCGAATGCAAGTGAAGAAAGAAGATTTGAATAACACAAGCCAAGCTTGAAACAAATCCCAGACTGTCCTAGGCAAGGGGTATAAAAACCTAATTTATGCAATATGAGAATCTAGCATTCCTAGGAAAAAGAACATTGCAAAATTAGATGATCAATATCTTCACAAACTTCTCCACATAAAACACGCTTGAAAGGATCTGCAATACCTAACTTGTTGATCCTTTCACTTGTTAGAACCCTCTTGTCCAAAACTAGCCAAGCAAAGCTTCTTGCTTTGGTAAAAACCATTTTATACCAACAAAAAGAATATGCTCTTTGTGATTGCAGTTGGACATCTCTATTAAGAATAGCTTTATACCCTTGCTTGACTATATAGTTATCATTTTTAGATGGTGCCCAAAAGATAGCATCTGGTTTACCTGATAAAACCACTACTCTATCTACCAAAGAATGATAAAAAAACTCCTTTTGAGCAACCGACAACTTTGTTTCAGAAAAATATTTCCATTGTACTCTTCTAGTTACTCTATTAACTGAATGAACATAATCAATTATTCTAGTTGACCACTCTTGAGATAACACAGGAATAGAAAATTGTAATTCTTGAAAATCCTTCAGTGGAGGGTAACCATTCCAAGAGTCATTCAAAAAATGAACCTGATCTCCCATATTCACTTGCCAAGAGATATACGAGGTGACAACTTTCTGACATGACATCATGAAATTCCACATAGTAGATCTAAGTGGGGGGTTGGATAATGTGAATATTCTAAGTGGATAAATTGACTATCTAGATACTTCACCTGCATGATTTTGCACCACTTGGAGTCAAGTTTAGTGTACATCTTCCAAATCAACTTGCCTCCAAATGCCATATTATGCTTTAAAATATTATGCAAACCCACTCCACCCTTTAATTTTTCAAAGGACATGCTATCAAGAGAGATTAATGGAACCTTTTTCCCATCATCCATGTTACCTCTCCATAAAAAATTTCTAATTATCTTCTCAATTTGATCCACCACTGATTTTGGGGCCTTTAAGAGTTCTATAAAGTAATTTGGAATTACTGCTAAAACAATCTTAGCTAATAAAATGTGGCCTGATAATGACAACCATCCTGCCTTCCAAGCAGAAACTCTGGCCTTAATTTTTTCAATTAATTTAGACCAATATGATCTTGTTTGATCCCATAAAAAAGGGAATCCCTTAATATGTGCATGGAAAATCTATTGCTTGGAAGCCTAAAATCTGAATAATTTTCCATTTAACAACTACTTTGGAGTTGAAGATATAAATTTTAGACTTTTGTGCATTTATTATAATATTATATTATTATATAATATTAAATACATTATAATATTAATAATATAATATTATATAATATAAATAATATATATTATATATATTATATAATATCATATTATATTAAATTGTATTGTAATATAATATATTATTACTATATTATATTATAATACAACCCACTCTCTCAATTCGAAATATTTTTTAAATTATCCACTTTAATATCATATTGTCTAATTTTTATTTGTGTGACTAATTATTTAGTTTTTTTTTTCTCGATGATCAAATTAGTCATTTATAGTTGTGTTGCAAAAAATGAGTAGAATTTAGTCATCTTTAGTTGTTGTGACTAAACTTTTTAGTCACATAGTCATTTATTTGCCAAATTCTACTATGTTATTAGTGGAAGGTTTTGAAATAGGGGGGGCCTTGAACCATTCTTTTCCATCCATTTTTTATTGTTATCCTTCTTTGGACTTCCTTTACACAAGGATCTCTTACCTTCCATATAAGGTGACATTGTGGTGTTTTGATATTTAACTGATCACTCATACATAGCTGTCTCTGAGATTTTTTACTAGATTTGCCACCTCCCTTAGGGAGGAATGAGCTTTTACTTTCTAGGCTCTATTCACCAAGAGAGTTATATCTTTTACCACCTCCATAATGAAACTCTTACTCCAATACTTCCCAACCTTCAATTATTTTCAATGATAGGAGAGTCACCAATCTGTTAGATGTGTGACTTGAGTGGGGAGTACAATTTTTTTAAATCAATCTCAAAATTTTATTGAATTTTTAATTGGATAAGCTAAAACTAAATTTCTCTTTGGGTTCGTCCCCAGTAGAGTCACCAATATGTTGGTTCCCAAAATTGCATATTGTAAACCCTAAGAGTATGCCATGTTCTATTATTAGGTTTAGCAATGTTTCAACCAATGAATGAAATCAACCAATATGGTTGGACTTCCCTGCTCTTTAGGCTCTGCTATGTCTAGGTGGGTTTACCTTGATCATTGGAATGAATACAAACTCTCCAAGAATAAAATAGTGATGATTGGGCAGAATTAGAACTTGTGTGATCAATTTTTTCAATTAAATCATCCCTGATTCCTTTAATTATATTATTCTCATGTGATCACAATTTCTTCAATTAAATGATTTCTTCTTAGTCTATTTCAATATGGCATGAGGGTTTTGAAATAGATGATCTAAATGTGAAACTAACTTCTACTCCTACTCCTACTATAGAAAATTAGAATATGTAAATATGATTATATGAGATTTTGTATTTTGAATAAGTATGATCAATGCCTTTTATCTATTGGGAAATGGAGTCAGAATTTGAATGACATGTTTACTCCTTTTTATTAAACTCAAATTCTTTTGGAACTTTTATATGTTTATACCTTGTATAAATGTGCAAGATTATAGTTAACAAGCTCTTCTTATCAATACCAATGATACTCCCTAGGTTACTGTGATTCACATAAAAGGATTTAATCCTTCCTTGAATGAACCATTTAAATTAAGCACACAATAACATCAAATGTGCCTTGATAAATTAGATATATCCTTGATACAATGATTTAAATAACAAACAAAGACTAAATTGGAGACAACAAGGTAACATTTATCAATTAATATCAACAAAAAATTGAAAACTAATGTTTCAACCACCAAATTATAACTTCTTGTCCATTAATTTTCCTGAAATTATATTACAATATGTATCATAAGTATTCTTGTATTTTCAAAAATGATATTCTATTAATTTCTTCCTTTTTTTGCCCTTTTCTATCTATCTAACTATATATTTCATTTTGGTTTTGGTTTCCTTCTTATACAAGATAAAGGAAATACACAAGCTATAGACCATTACAAAAAGACAAATGTTTGTTAATGTCATATTACATTTTAAAACATAACTAAAAGCTTAGAAAACATAAAAAAGTTTGGCATCTCCATATTTTAGGATCCAACGGGGCTTTCTATCGCTATGCCACTCGTGCAATGAACAAGTTGACATGAAAGAGATATTCAAAATATTTTTCACTGCTGCATGTATCAGTGAAAACAATCAAATACTTCATAGTGAACTCTAAAGAAGGCAACCCATCCAGTTGCAAGTGATTTTTTCTACCACCATCACTTCATCATTTACTACATTGAGGGCTTGAGGTAGTAACTGAGTCAATTCTTATTTCCTCATAGTTTGTTCCTTAAGATCACCTTCATCATTGAAGAAGTCCAGAAAAGACATATCCAATGGTTGATCAAAGTTTCCAAGGTCTTCTTTAAGCACAACATGGAATCAATTGTGTGTATCAACCAACTTGTCCCAAGACTTAAGTGCTTGACTATTGATATTTCCTTTAGTCATCAAATCCTCCCTTTTTTCTATCAACCTATGTTGTAGTCGATTATGTTCCTGAAGTGCAGTGTAAGTTTTTATGTAAGTCATCCAAAACTTGTCATCCTTTTCAAGCACCTTTTCAAATTTTCTTCTTCTCAACTCCAAAAAATATTAAACTTAACATACTTCATTTCTTATTCCAATTTGTCAAGTTTATTTTAGTCCTTTTCAACCTTGTGCTTCCAATATTCATTTTCAGTTACTACTTCTAATACCCTGACATCACAATCTAGCTCTTGTGAGTAAGAGCTTAAGGAATATAGAAAATTATCTTTGTATCTAGCTATTTCCTGCCTCAAATTTTTATTCTTAGTAACATATTTTTTGTTTTCCCTCATCAACTTCTCAATCTAAGCTTTAGTAAACTTAGCAACATTAATGTTTAGATCTATAGTCTCAATTGGATCAATATGTCCAACTCTATGCACAAGAAGATGGCCAAAGACCTTGTTTGGATCATCAATGATTCCTGGTCTCTTATCTAGTGGATATAGGGCCCAAATTTGTTGAATTTCTTTATGGGTATTGTATCTTGACCCTATTTAGATCTTGTCCACTTCTTCGGTGTTCAATTTTAAGGTCTTATTTTGTCTCCTTCTAAAGCTATCAAACATAATGGAAGATCTTATATCCCATCTTGAGAGGACCATAATACCGGCCTCTTCTAGTAATTATCTTCCTTTCTCTAGGGTAATATTTTCAATTTCCTTATCTACTTCCTCCTATAGCTCATTTAGGGTTTCTACTTCTCTTTCAAGAGTGATCTCCTTATATTTCCCTTATCAATTCTCCTTTATATGCATAAACAAATGATTTGAATTTTGGAGTCTTAACAAAAGAATCATGAAAAATGAATTTCTGGCTTGCAAGGTGTCTTACATCATTAGAAATTTACTCTGAAGATTCTATCATGACCACATTCCTTTCTGGTGGGGGCTCATAGTTTTCAATAATAGGTTTAATTACCTGTAACATTCAGCTTCATCTTCCACCTCTTCTTCTCCTACCATAGAAGTACCAATAGAGAAAATAACATATGGGGTAGGCTGTGGAGAGATATGGTATAATGGGGTTTCATTTTCAACCTTCATCCCCATAACATCTTCTATTGTAAGAGGATTTTCTTTTCTTTTAAACATAGAGGGTGGTGCATCCCTAGTTAATTCAGCTTCATGTGAAAGCAATTTATCCAACTTTTCTATAGGGTCCTCAACTTTAGAAAATAAGTTGTGTATAATGAATTATTATACATTCTCCAGGCCTCACCTACCATCACTCTATTGTACAGACTTCTTGTTTTAGCTACATGTTCTTCATCATAATTCCTAATTAGATCATCTTCTACAAGGAGCATGTGTTTATATCCTTTCAACCTTTGTTTCACCTTGACATTATTTATAAATTGTTGAAGATCAAAATCCTTCCTCTCATTTCCTTTTGGACTTCTTGTCAATAAGTTCATATCCCTTTTTCAAAAAAAAGTGAAAAATCTTCAAAACAAAGTGTACCAGGCATAAGTGATTGCTTGTTATAACACTTAAGATTCATGAGGTCCAAATAGGCCATGTGCCTAAAAATTTCCAAATATGCAATCCTATCTAGACATTTTTTTGGTAGGAGAAACAGGGCTCCTTCAAAACCATATGTAACACCCCTTCATTTTTCTCTTATGTGTAGACTATGGTGCTTTGTTATTTTTTATCACTAACTTTAGAGCAATATGGATTTATATTATGATGTGATGGTACCTTATTTTGATGTTTATCATTATGATATGCTTTTTGAATTAGTATAGTGGTTATTTGAAATAATATTATTATATGAACATGATTAGATTATTGATGTTAGAATGGTCAATTTTGTGACAGTGTATTGGTGAAAGGGGTGATATTGCACCACTCACTTGTGAGCGCCCCATGATTATGTGATTCTCTCTTCACAGTGTGTTCTATTATGATATATCTATGCATGTTCAATATATGCCTTGTTTATAGGTTTTCAGGTATAGGACATCGACTCCACCTGGCTTCACAAGTTTGAGTGTGTTCATTGCCCAATAGTAATGTTGATTGGGAGATAGTAGCTAGGATTCTTGTGTCAAGCCACCACCCTGGTCATAGTGTGTCATCGATTCTAGTTGGTTTTGTTTGTTAAATGTTTAATTTTTCTTTGAAATTATTATGTTGCAAATTTTGTAAAAGGTAAATAATAGATTTAAAATATTCTAGATGATTATTAAATTAATCTGGTTTTAATGTTAGAAGATGTTAATTAATTAATTAATTAATTTATTCTAATTGGTAAATAATCTAATCTTAGGATTATATTATTTTATTAATTAATTAGAATAGTTGAATTAGAAATGTTAAGTATTTTAGAAATTAATAAATGATTTAATTTTTAAAATATCTTGAGGATTTGGTGCAATTTGGTTTTAAAAGATATTTTGGGTTTTCAACATGTGTTAAAAAATATTTATGAGGTTTGTTGGGAAAATTTATTCACGGGGAGAAATTTATGACTGTAATGGGAAGAAGTGAGAAGCTTCTTCATGGAAGAAGGATAGAGGATATTTTGTTGGGGAAAGAGTTTTGGAGAAAGGGATTTTTGTGGTGATTGCATGTTTTGGTTGTTTTGTGGAATTTTTTATAAAAAATATACAGTCTCGAGAATTTTTTGTGTTCTGGAAATTTTTATTATTTTGGAGGAAGCTCTCAAGAAAAAGCTTCAATCTGTGGAAGAGGTGCTATGTTATTTCACATCTTCACAGGCGTTGGATTACATGTTCCTCTTTCAATTCTAGTTAGTTTCTTATTGGAAAAGCTTCTTAGTTTAGATTACTCTCTGGAAAAGATTATCTATGCAAAGTTTTAAAGCTTTGAGTTATGTTTAAAAAGTGTAAATGTCATGTGTGAAATTCTCTATGAAAATGAAATCCTCTATTGGAACGGAATCTTTTGTGGAAACTTTTACAAATTTTAAGTTGGGAGTATTGTGAACATAGATGAACCCAAAAGAATACAATTAGGTATCTGGAAAGAAAATCTTCATCGGGAAGAAATTTAGTTTTCTGTAGAAAAATTTCCTGTAGGATTAAACTTCTTGAGAAATATCTTGTAAAATTGTCTATAAGAATTTTATTGTTCTTTTCCTTTTAAATTTGTTGTTTGGGAAATTTAAAAGAAGCCTCTGTGTTTTTATTTGTTAAAATATCTCTGTAAATTGGCTTTTCAAATGTTTTTGTAAGAGTTTCCTATAGATGGCCATTTTTGAAAATAGTTGCCCAATTAAAACATTTGTATGGAAATTACTCATATATATACATATATATATATAACTGGATATATATATATATATATATATTTACAAACAAATATATATTTGTATTTTTGGATAATCCTCTGAGAAAAGTTATTTTAAAAAAATTTGTATTCGAAAATGTAGGTACGCGATTGGAATATATAGCAAGGGGTTTAATTTTTTTATGAGGATATTTTTTTTGTTTTGTGGGGAGGCAGCGCAACCCTCCCCACCCTCATGGTCGCGGCCTTTTGAGGAGAGGGTTCGGCTATGCAAGCACAACCGCCCCCTCTCCCCAAAACTAAGGTGAGCCTTAATACTATTCTGCCATCGCACCTTCGCAGGGAGTTGGGTATAGGGTATTGTCATTTATAAAATGAAATTTATTTGCTACAAATATATGAATATAGTTAATATTTGTTTATAGAAATTTATAGAAATATAAAATAATATATATTTGTATATTTAAATATATATATATATATATATGTATATGTATATGTATATGTATGTATATATATTAAATATTAAACATATAATTTATTTGGTTTTAAAGAAAAGGTATTTTTTTAAAGTAATTGTAATATATATATAATGTATATATGTTGGCATATAAATAATTATAAATATACACTATATATATATGGTTATGTATATATTCAATGTGTATATATTAAAATATATATATTTATATTTAATAATTTTAATTAATTAGTTGCATGCATAATATGCATAGTTAGAGGATTTAAAAGGAATGATCTATCAGAAGAAATAAATATTTATTTAAAATAAAAGTAATCGAGGAATTGAAGTTATAGATAAAATTATATTTTCTTTCTTTGTTTTTAAGGAGGTTTTATTTAATTATTTTATTTGGGCAATAGCTTTACTGTGAATCAATGAAGGGGGGGGGATTGGATTTAATATATCTGAAAAGTAGTTTATTTCTTATATTATTGTGTTTGCATGTAATTTTCTCTATTCACTTTTTGGGAAATTGGTTTAGATGCGTTATGAGTCTTCTAGTTGTGTTATTGATTTGGGGGTGGTTGTAATTTTAATGTCAACCCATTTTGTTACCCTTGGTTAGTGTGTATTATCGTTGTTCAGTTAATCACTTGATTTCCATGAATGAGGATGTGATGTCATTTATCGTTGGATGGGGATTGAATATTTGTAGTGTGTACTAGCTATCTTGGATTGTGGGTTCCACATGTTGACAGTAGGAGAGTGATTCTCAATAGGGGTCGGGGTCTGGGAAGATCTGTTGGGGTAACCCATGCATCTTTGTGGTGTCACTCCTATGTTAGTAGTAAGTTTGGTTCACTAATGTATCTAATTGTTTAACTCTAGAAGCATTATACCCTATGAGTTAGAGTTGTATTGGTATTGGTTTAGTTCAGTTATATGTTAGACTGTGTCTAGTGTTAGATGGTCTTGCCTAGGAAATCTTGTTACTATCTCCTAGCATGGGGGGTGGGCCTTCAAGTACTACTTGGTTGGGTGGAACGTGCACCTTACTCCATCGGGTCCCCTATCTTCTAATTGTGATGGCGAGATCTTCCAGTTGGAGAGCTCGTGGATACTAGTGAATATGCTCCTTTCTTTTGATGTATTATTTCAATTGACATTTGTATTTAATTTACTCCTCAATTGTATTCAAGGAGGACTCATGTAATTTCTAACATTTATGTATGATCTTCCTCATTCTAGGAATGAATATTGTAAACCTTATTTGTAAATTAATGTAATCTATGGATCTTAATGTATTTCTATTTTATGTGATGCAATTTTAATGTTTTGAATGTATGTGCTTTAAATTCTTAAGTAATTAATTAAATGCTATATATGAGTAATACATATGTTATGGGATTTAGATGAAACTTTAGTCGCGTGCCTTAGAAGATGTTGTGATAGTGCAGTGCATATTTCATGTTACTATTTCACTTTAAAAGAAAAAAAATTATACACTTTTGTAGTTGTTGCAACTTTCTTTAAGGTTACGTGGCGGGGCATTACACCATACACCTGAATCTCTGTCCAATCATCGTATGCATACTAGTTTCCCCAATTATGGTCGACCTTCTCTCTTTGGTCCTTGTCTTTGGGTAAGATAAATATCTATATTTTTGGTAATAAATTATAGGCACAAGGATGACCAGGAAGCTTGTATAGTGGTTTTACAAAATACTCTTCAAAGTACATCTACTATCCCATATTGCTTTCCACATTTGCTCAGGCCTTATGTTTTTGCTATCATCTATATCTTTTATCTTTAGATGTTTACTCCATATTCCCATGTTCTACCCTTCATGCAAGATGAGATGCATAAATAATAAATAATATTAGAAATAGATACCTCCATTGTTTCCCTTGACAGAGGTGAGGGCATTATTGAGATCATTTGGCAATTACTCAACATAGTCAAATAGTCGGGTATCCTAGTTTTGTATATCAGATACTAAGACCATTAGAGTTGTGGTCATCAATGAAAGATCATCCAAACCCAGCACTTGACAAGAACAAAAATAAGTGTACTGGAAATATTCTTCAAACAAGCTCACAGAGAATAGAGGAAATTCCTCATCTAAAACTATTTTAAGTTGATTTCCTTTATAATGTGGTCTATGTAATGGAAAATTCCATCTCTTATAACTAGTATCCATGTTGTGATACTCCTCTAGAAGGTCTCTAATTCTAAATTTCATATTTGTACTGGTTTCCATTTGAAACACCATGGAAATATAATTATTTATGACAGGAACAAAGGAAGACCCATCTGCAAAGTAGATCATACGTGTTTGTGGGTCAATTTTTTTGGCAAGTTCCTTGATAAATTCTACACTAGAAAACATGTTGGGTTCTACTAATCTCCCCAGATTGATTCTCCATGGTTTGGATACAGGCTAGTGTCTATGGATTTTCTTGTAATGATATATGAACAAATCATAGCCCCTCATTAGAGTCCATGTGTCACCTAATTCCCTTTGTTTATCTTCTAATTTCTTGGCTTTGGGATTTAATTGTGCACTTCTTCTAGACCTTGGTTCAAAATGAGGGCATTGATTCACCAAGTCTTGATTCAAGTGTCGAGTTTCCAATTTTTGTCTCTTAGTTTTAAGTGTTTCAAACATGCTTACCATAATATCAATTCATAGAATAAACCAAACCCTACTTTATACTTGCTATTTTAACTAGTTTGGATACTATAAAAATTAAATTCAAGATTTTGTACTTACTTGAACCAACAATGTATTCTCTGGTTCCTCTATCTTCAATCACTGTTGCAATCCCCATCTCCCTCTTCTCTAGATGCTCAAGGATTCTTAGGATCAAATAAACAAGGATTTAATCTATATTTCATTCAACTTTGGTTCATATATTTCGTTTGATGGAAACTTTCATTTCATCAACTGTTGATTCGTTTGTCATCACCACCAATTTTCTCCTCAAAATATCATTGTCTTGTCAATAAGGTGAGTAGGCACTTCACTATATCAAAGGGACCAATACTTTGTTCTTGTTGATATCTATCTCTCCCCTGGTAACTTCCTCAATAGTATGCTTTTCCTATCTTTCAAGATTTTGAAGAGACTTCAAATTTCTCACTCCAATGTCTTGAAGTCCCTTCAAACCTTTCCTTAGAGAAGTCTTACAAGTCATATCTTTGATATTCCCTTGTTACTTCAATATATTTACGAGCCCATTTATATTAAATCACATTTTTATTTTTGTCAATGAAGTATTTTTCTTTTATATTATCAAATCTAGAGAAATAAATTTTATGTCCTCAATGCAAATAATTTTATCGAAGGGACTCAAAATTGTCTCCTGCTGATACATCAATGTGTCTTTGATGATGTTTCATTGGATTATTGAAGGGACATTGAAGCAAGTCCTACCAATATGGCATAGTCTCTTCTATATAGTTTATATTAGGATTCAGTAGTAAGTGTGAGCTTAAGGAAATTAATATGGAGAAAAAGTGGGATATTTAAAATGGTGAACTTATGTGACACATTGAATAACAAGGTGTATAAAGGAAAAATAGCAAAACACATTTTTTTTCTAGCCAGAATTTGGGTTTTTTGATGCTAAGTTTATGCAGATTTTGATAGTTCTAATAGGTGATAAGAGAAAGAATGGGATATTTGTGTCCCATATTTGTCACAGAAACTTGTGAATTCATTCGACCTAAAACACATAGCATTATCTGATACTATGTTTTCTTGTACTCCAAATTCGATCAATTTGTCAATCAATAAGAAGTCAACCACTATTTTTCTTGTAACTTTTTTTGTGGAGATTGCTTCAACCCACTTCGTAAAGTAATCAGTGGCCACTAATATCTAGGAGTGTCCTCCACTAGAATTTTCTATGATTTCTCCAATAAAATCAATTCCCCATTGTTGGAATGTTGCTTGGATTGTAATCGATCTAAGAGGAAAATTCCTTGAAAATTCCAATTTTCTTGAAAACCTCTAGCATGCATCACATGCCTTGACCAATTTGTGTGCATCTTTGAACAAATTTTTCCACCAAAATTCTTCTCTTAATAATTTGTGAGCAATTTTATTAGCCATGTAGTGGCCACCACAGACACCACTATGCATGCCAGTCAAGATTTCCGAGGCTCTTTTTCCATCAACACATTTCAACAAAACTCCATCAACATTTCTCCACCACAACTATTTATCTACAATCACATACTTGATAGCTTGTATCTTCAATGTTATTTTCTCATTATCAATCAATCCTTCAGGACATGACATTTTCTTCAAGTAGTATATGATGTTTCTATACCAACTTGATGTCTACATATCATAGATAGGAGAAATATCAATATAATCAATAGTGTTTACCTAATTTTCTTCCAGGTTGATTCTACCATAATTTTGGCTAGTCCTTGACCTCTGAACAATCTAGTACTCTATACTTCAATATTGAATCATGATGATACATATATCTCTCCTTCCTGTGATTTCTTGTTGAGTGAAGATATTTTTCATAGCAATAGTAGGCACATATGCAATGACTATAGCACCAACTAAATATGTTCTAAACTTTTTAACTACCTTTACCAAAGAGTATGACTGATTTTCAATCATATCATATTTTAATTCAGTAGATTGTAATGGTTTTCTAAAAAAGGCAACGGATTGTTAAAATCCTTCCTCATTCTTATGGAAAAGCACTACAACAATAGTGTGAAATGAAGAAGAAGAAAAAAAATGGAAAAGTTTGGAGAAGTTAGGATACTTCAAACTCGGGCCTCTTTAATGGCTTGCTTTGTTTCCTTGAAATCCTTGGTTGGTTCCTCACTTCAAGCTATATTTTCTCCTTTCTTCAACATTTTGGATATTGACCTAGTAGTTTCTACAAAATTCATTACAAATCTTTTCAAAAAGTTTATTTTCCCAAAAAAAGGATTGAAATCCCTTCACATCTTTTGTTTGAGGGATTTTCTCAATGGAAACCACTCTCTCTAGGTCTATCCTTACTCCTTCTTTAGACACTATATTCCACAATAATTTTTTGAGAAAATGTGTCTCAACCTTGCAATTACATAAGTTATTGTTGATACAGAAGATATTGTTCATATGATGACGATAGAGGCTTGTGGGGGTTCCCCCCCAAAAAGAATCCAAGGGGATCATCCCCTTAGCTAGGGGTCCAAGGGCAGCATGCACCAACGGGGGCTTAGGGGCAATGCCCTCGAAAGGAAATTTATGTTTATATTTTATTATTATAAATCTAGATCATTCATCATTAGGTCTTAGATCTAACAACCAATAATTTATTATCTTGAGTTTCCCTAGAAGGAAACCCTATTTTATGAGGTCATTGTATTACAACTATGTTTTGTGATGTATTCTGAGAGTCTAATAGTTGTCATGTTGCCTCTGGATCTCTAGTTGGTGATACTCCTATGACAAGATTTATCTATATGTATATTGTAATCTTTATGATTTCTAAATCATATGTTCGGTGGGTTTTGGAGTGTGGGGTTTTTCTCCCAAAAGGGTTTTTCCTGTGTAAATCATTGTGTTGTGGTATGCATGATATTTAAGTTTTTTTTTTTAAAGTTTCTGTAATATTTAAAGATCTTTAAAATTTTTGCATTATCCTCCTCTCAAGATTAGTGTAGGTATTTGTTCTGCTACCTTAACTTCCTTACATAATTTTCCTTCCTTGACTCCAAACGAACATTTTTTTGGGATTAAGGCTTATCCCATATTCTAGGGCTCTAGCAAAGATTTTTTCTAGGTGCATATAGTGATCTTCCTCCTTCTTTGAATATATAGTTATATCGTCCTAATACACCACCATGAATATGTCCATAAATTCTAAGAAGGCTACATACATAGCCCTCTGAAAAGTGACACTAGCATTAGTTAAGCCAAAAGGAATTCTAACATGAACATAGGTGCTCCACGGAGTGGTGAATGTAGTATTATACTACTTTGACTCCTTAAATTTTACATTATTATACCCAAAAAAACCATCCCTCATGGACAGTAACTCACAGCCTATTACCTTCTGTAACATTTCTTCCATGTTAGGTAGTGGATAGTTATCCTTTAGTGATTTATATTTAAATTTTTGAAATCAATGCATAATTTCATGTCACCATTTTTCCTAATTGGCACAAGATTTGACACCCAAGTTGATTGTTTGATGGGTTTAATAATTCCCCCATTCCTCAACTTCATCAACTCTTCTTCAATATTTGGTGCCAGAGTTGGGTTGATAGACCTCTATTTTTGCTTGAAAGGCTTAGAAGCTTGTTTGAGAGGTGTCTCATGCTAAAAAAGATCCTCTCTATAGGCCTTCAAATAATCATATTACTAAGAAAATACATGCCTATATTTTCTCAATAAAGCAATCAGCATTGCTTTAATCTGGGGCTTCATTTTCTTGCCCACATATACCTTTTTTGGAGCATTTTTTGTCCCTAGATTTACTTCTTCCAAGTCATTCTGATGTGTTGATTTTTTCTTAACACTTTTATCAAGTCGATCAAAGACTCTCTCCAAAGAAACTAGACCTTTAGGGATTTTATTTGTCTCCAATTGGATAACCTTATTGCCAAACACCATTTATTTTCTATCCACAACCTCAAAAAATGCTCCAAAGTTAATTTCTTATCTTTCATAATGATCAAAACATTGTAAAAACTCCAATATGTCATAATAATCATTGAAAACTTTCCAATTTCGAATATTGTCTGGAGTTGATGGCCTTGTATTTACCTCAACCTTTGATATACCAACAAAAGTAATGCCATTAGGCCTTGAGGCTATATTTTCCAATAGATCTTCCATAACATTCTTACTCATTTCTAGCCATTCAATACCAAAATCATCAAATTTTTCTATGGAGTCCCATAAAACATTTTTGTATTTCTTCAATCTCTTATTTTTGATACAAACCTCGATCTGATCTGGGACACAACTAGTTCCAAGTCACCAATGACTCATAATTTCTCGATTCCACACTTTTTGGCCAACCTCAATCCTAGTAGTAGAGATTTGTACTTAGCTACATTGTTTTTTCATACAAACATTAAAGAGAATGAAAAATTGAAGGCCTTACCAATAGGAGAGATGATAATTAGTCCTACACATGGTCTATCCTTTGAAAAAGAACCATAAAATTGCATTGTCCAAAGCCCATTTTTGTCATCTTGTTTCAAGACTTCCTTCTCCAAAGGTGCAAGTCCCTTTTCATCTTCTTCTTGTAACTCTTCTACCCTAAAATTTTCTATGTCAATATCAAAAATGTTGACTCTCTCTTCAGTGACAATTTCTTCAATAATGTGTGGGCCTCTTGGCTCCTTGATAAGCTTTATGTCTTTACCATCAATTGGAAAGGTATCAAAAGTCATATCACACAACATACTTCCCCACTATGATGCTCATTGAAAATTCTTTCTCGAGGAGTAAAGATAGTCTAAAGGCTACATATTTTATGAACCCAATTACTGGTACCTCCCTAGAATCCATGACATAAAATTTTCCATATGATTTATTTATTTTCAATCCCATTTCCTTCATGATATCAATTGGCATAATGTTGGATGAAGCTCCAAAATCAATCATATAGTTCTTCACCAACTTTCCATCAATAATGAGAGTTATATAAAATGGATCGACCTAGTTAGGAAAATACATAATGGTGGTACCCAAGTAAATATAGGGGATATCATAGGTACCCCTTCCACATCTTCATCTTTCAATTCATTTCTACTCACTTTAGGTAGAGTAGACACCCTTTTATCATCACAGATTGTAGTTGCACCATTGATAAGGGAAACTACCTTTTGTTTGTGTTCATATATCCTAATCATCTCAAGTAAAGGGATAGTAACTTTGACCTATGATAGAAATTGAAATATGCCCACAAAACTATATTTATGCAAGTCATAATATATCATACCTTGTTCACCAGTTTTATCCTTCTATTGCTCATGTTTCTCTTCAGTATTTTGCTCATCTTTTTTCTTTTCCCATTCAATTTTTTCCTTCTAACTTTTTTGTCTCACAATTGGTAAAATAAGATTATCATCAATTTTTTTTGCTTCAATTTTCTTAGCCCATATCTTAGTATCCTTATTTTCTTTAACTTTAGCCTTATCTAGTTTACTTTTTTCTTTAGACCCTTTCTTTTCTACATTATACTCTTTTATGAATACACTACCAACCTTACCTTGATCACTATTCATAATTATATTCCTTAAATGGTAGGTACTCTTGGCTTGTGCAACTATTGCAGCTATCAATCTTCCAACTTCTTCATCTAATGGTCTTCTCAAATATACACTTGGCTCATCTATCTCCAAATTACAAATATTATGACCCCTTTCACCATCTTCGTCATAAAGAAATTCATGTTGGTAAGCATTTGATTTTTTTCTTTGATTACCAACTTATACCTCATTTGATTCTTCATCAAAAGAACATTCACCATCAACAAAATCTAATTTCTTCATAAGGACATATATTTCTCTATCATTTTCATGGGTTGAATCATAGTTACTAGGTGCATTCTACTCCTCTTCCAAGGATTGTTCTACTACACATTGGAAATGAGAATGTGGCAATTGACAAGCTATGCACCATGGGGCTTCTCAGTAATTTTTGCTAAAAAAATTGCAATGGGTTTGGAGGAACCTTACTTTGCACATTCTTCTAGTTATTTTGGATTGGCTTACCATTATGCCAATTGGTGTTGTAAGGGTGATCCTACAATCTTAGTGGCCTTTCATTTCTCTAAAAATTTTGGTTTCTCTTTTCCTATTCCCTTATCATTCTTTATGATCTTATAATTTATATCCTTTATAGTTCTCATCACCTTGTCCCATTTGTCTTGAAAAGTAGATCCCTTTTCCTATCGATCCTTTGTATTATTTAAAATATTCACATCATATCTCCTTCCTACCTTACCTGATGTCCTTTTGTTACTTTCAATATGTAATGCAGTTTTAAAAGTCTCCTTCAAATTTTGAGGGTCTTTGTCTCTCAAGTGATAACTCATCTTTGAACTAAATGCATTACAATAGGTGACTATACAAACTTGATCATTTGGCCTTAGATTAATAGGGATTCAATGCATCTCTTTTTGAAATTTAGTATTGAAGTCTAGAACCATTTCATTTTGTCCTTTAGAAATATTGTTGAATTCATTAAGCATGAATCTAGGATATATTTTATCACCATATTGTTCCCTGAATACTCTTTTGAATTCTTCCCATGACCCAATACTAGCCTCTTGTAAGTCTCTATACCAATCCCTTTCATCTTCATGTTCAACCTCATAGTCATCTAGTAAATTCAAAAATGTCCTCAAATGATCTTCTCCAAATATTGCATTATTTCTAACGAATCTGTTCAACACAATCCTGATGTCATTTGAGATTGGATTAGGACAACCAGGTATTACATCAAAACATAACTACCTATATCTTTCTAATTTCAAAGGTCTTCTATGAAACTAATTTTCTTGAATTTTATTATTTCTATCACTTCAAAATTTAATTGATGACTTAACATTGACAAATGATGGGATAATTTGAGGGATTCTTTCATGACTAAACATAGAACTTTAAAATTTATGACTCTGACTTCAAATGATCTTGAACTAGAGATTTTACACAAGTTATTCCCAAAAAAGTTATCAATCTCTTGGTGTTTTCTAAATACCAAGCTAATCCTATAAATAACATATGGATTTTTCCATTTCCAATGGTTAGCTATCTAGAGGGATTTTCCAACAAATAGGTGAAAGTTGCAATATATTTACCTCTACACTTTTCCCTTTGCAAGACCCAAGATGGTGATCCCACACAATGAAATTAATATACTCCATGCCTATTTACCTCATGCGTTGTGAATAATAGATATATTCTCTTATAATTTTCTTGAGATATAAAAGACCTCAAAGATCTGGCTAATCCTTTACAACATTTAACATTTTAAAGAAAAATAATATGAAACTATATGAAACTTCCATGAATTAAACTTCAATTGAATTGAACTTGATAATTGTTCTTTTAAAGTGTAAAAGATCCTAGAACTTGTAATCTTAGACATAAATTATTGATTAGTGTCTTAATCCTAGGGCATGTAATCAAATTCAATACAAATCATGACATATAACAACATGTCAATCCTAACATTATAGAGATTTTACAATAATTCATTACAATATTGCACTCAATATCTTGAACCAACTCTTTGTACCAAATCCCTACACACAAATACACAAACCTATACTTCTATCAAAGTATTTTAACCAATTCTTTGAATTAGAACATTGAAAAATGAATACAATATAAAATGTAGAAAATGAAGACTCAATAACCTAAGACAACACTCAAACTCTATTCTCTTTTATTTTCATTACAAAACTCTCTCGAAGATCAATCATCCCATGCAAATTGCCTTGATTTCCCTTTTATAGAAAAAGGGAGCAACAAGCTTTGGGCCAATTACACTTGTCACATTTTCATTTAACAATTTCAAATACATTTCAAAATATGATTTCATTTGCTAGCTCATGGGTGGAATATTCCAAGGGAAAATGTGTTGGATGTTGTGGTTGTGTCCCTGATATGTGGTTGTCATTGATGTCAACACTATTAGCATTGGTAATTCTGAAAGTTGTATATGTCGAAGATATTGAGAAAATTAAAATAAATATATTGCAAGAAGACTGTGAAGCTGAGAAGGTCAGAGTGATGGCACATTATGTATGTTGATATTCAAAAGGTGTGCATTAAAGGGTTTCTTCATAAGTCTATCTAGTATGTTGTCCATAAATTTTAGTGGTACACATAAATATTGGAGAAAGTTATGAGTTTCTGAGTTCCTATAGCTATTTTGTTACTGTAGCAGGTGTTTTGGAAGAAGAGAATACAATTCTGGTAAATCAAGTTGTTGTGTATGGTTTTGAGATGTTCAAGTATGTTTCTATATTGTGCTCTATCATTTTGGTATGTCCACATTGATCGGTGTGTTCCTGATCGAATATTTTCCTTTGTGTGTTCGAGAGTTTCATGTTCTTGGCTGACATGATGGTGGTAGCATGTTGTGGATCCATGTGGATTAATTCTTTATTGTTTGGCATGTTCAAGGATGTTGTTTTGGGTCCTCACTATGTTGTGACTAACTTGTACTGGTGTGCATTAAAGATTTGTTCATGTATAGAGGCCTACAATTGTAATTTATTTCTTATTTATGGCTGACAGAGTTGATGTAAATTCATGTAGTGGATATATAAGAATGATTTTTTCTTCATTTTGAAGGGTGTGTGTGTATGTTTGGTGTATGTATGTGAAGTATTTATGTGAAAAAAAGAAGATCATTTGAGAACATAGTAGAGTGTGAAGAATTGTTTATGTGCCTAACCAGAACTGTAATCTAGCTTTTGTAGAAGCTAATTCCTCAGTTCAACCTCATCAGATGGATTTAATCTGATTATTTTATGTAAGGAAGTGAGCCTTCCTCTGAGCAGTAACCTCTAGGCAGTTTTCTTGAATGTATGTGCATTCCCTATTCATTCTTCATTATACTTTTAATAGGTTATAATCTTGTAGACTAACATCCACCGTGGTTTTTCCCCTAACAAGGTTTCCACATATAAAATCTTGGTGTTCATGTGTTTCTGATGTATTATTGATTTACGTTTTCGTTGTTAATTATCATATCTGATATTAAAGGTTGTTTAAGGTTGAATAAGCTTAAATTCTGCAACAACTGATTCACCCCTCCCCCCCCGGCCCCCTCTCAGTTGTCTATCCTTGTTTTTCCAACAATTGGTATTAGAGCTAGTTCCTCTAAAGGAAAATCTTAATAACTTGAGGTGATCTAAGATGGAATCTTACAAGAAGGATAGTCCTATATTCAATGGAACAAACTACTCTGTATGGAAGGTTAGTATGGAATGTCATTTGAAGTGCATTGGTGAACCTTTATGGAAGATTACAAAGAATGCATATACTATTCCTCAGAATGGTGCATCTACTGTTGATGAAATCAAAGAAGTTGAAACAAATATCAGGGCTATTGAAGCATTGTTGAGTGCTTTGACAGATTCAAAAATGAAAAATGTGATAGGTTTGAAGACTACACATGAGATCTGGAAAAACTTGGAAACATTGTATGAAGGAGATGCACTAGCAAAAGTTGCTAAGCTACAGAGTCTAAAAGGCAAGTGGTAGAACTTGGAGATGAGTGAAGATGAAAACATATCTTCTTTCTCGCATAAGGTAAATGAATTAGTAATGGACATTAAATGTGTCGGAGGAGTCTTGTATGAAGAAGAGATTGTGGCTAAAATACTTATATCTATGCTTTCCTCCTACAAAACAAAAGCTCGTACTATTGAAGAACTCAGGATAGTGACAAATGTGACAAGAGACATCCTGATTGGAAAACTCGCTTCCTTTGATTTAAGTGAATTTGGTGAATCTACTCCTAAGACATAATTTGCATTCAAAGCTACTATATCTAGGAAAAGAAAAAAAAGACATGATCCAAGAGAGAGTTCCAGAAAGACATTCAAGTATGAAGATGAGATGAAATAGATTGAAGATGAAGAAAGAGAATTAGAAGAACTAGAAGCATTAATTGTGAAAAGAGAAGCCAGAGGTCATGGTATGTACAAAGTAAATTTACCTATCAAATATTTTTCTTGCAGCAAAATAGGTCATTTTGCATCAAGGTGTCCTGAAGGAATCTCTGAGTATAAACCTGATAAGTCTAGATTTCAAAATAAATGTTATTATGCCAAAGAAGGTGTTACTAATGATGAATCTGATAAAGAAACTAGAAATGAAGATGAATGGGTATTCATTGCTATCAAAGAAAATGGTCAAGTGTCCATTGAATCTACTAGTAATGTGAATGTTGAGAAGGCTCTTGTAGCTAAAATTGAAGAAAAGGATGAGTGGGTAATCGACAACGGATGCTCACATCATATGACTGGTGACAAAATCAATTTTATAAGCTTGGAAGATTATGATGGTGGTGTTGTAAGATTTGGAAACAACACTTTTGGTGTGGTTCGTGGTAGAGGCACTATTTCTTTTGGTTGTAAACATAATACTGATGATGTTATTTATGTAGAAGGTTTAAAGCATAACTTATTGAGTTTTGGATAGATGGTAGACAAGGGTTACCATATTCAGTTCAAGGATGGTAAGTCCGGGATATGGGGAAGTTCTGGAAATGTGATTGCTTTAGGTACAAAGACAAGAGGTAACATTTTTCACTTAAGTGTTACTAGTGAAAGTTGTTTAATTTCTCAAGTTGATTTAAGTTGGTTATGTCATAGGAGGTTGTGTCATGTGAATTTTGATAACATTGTCAAAATAAGTTCCTCTCAGGTGGTCAAAGATCTTCCTAAGTTAGTGAATCCTACTAACACTATGTGCAAGGAATGTCAAATGGGAAAGAAGACTAGGAATTATTTTTGGAGCAAACAACATAACTCTAATGGATTAATAGATTTGATACATACTAATCTATGTGGTCCCTTTAGAATCAAAATTCTATAAGGAGAAATGTACTTTATGTTTCTTATTGATGATTACTCTAGAATGATATGGGTTACCTTCTTGAGAGAAAAACATGAAGCATTAGAAAAGTTAAAAAGCTTCAAAGCTATGGTAGAGAATGAGACAGGTTTAAAGATCAAACAAAGGTGGTGAATTCACTTCCAGGGAATTCAATTCTTTATGTGAAGAGCATGGAATCCAAAGATAACTATCTGCTCCTCGGACCCCTCAACAAAATGGAGGTGTTGAAAGAAAGAAAAAAATACACTGCTAGAACCATGATGTTGGAAGAAAATGTTCCTCATTTCTACTGGAGAGAAGTAAGTACTTCTATGTACACTATCAACTGGGTAAATGTCAATAGTAATTCTGGTAAGACTCCTTTTGAGTTGTGGTTTGGTTATAAGCCTACTATCAAATATTTTGAAAAAATTGGAAGCAAATGCTACATCAAGAGAGATGATGATATAGGAAAGTTTGATGCTAGAAGTGATGAATGAATCTTTTTAGGTTACTCTACTAAGATCAAAGCTTACTAGTTCTTTAATAAAAGATTGAAGAAAATGGTTGAAAGTGAAAATGTTAGAGTTGATGAAGATATTGATAGACCATACAGATGTAGTGGATATGATTCAGATGACCAACATGATAGTACTAAAAATGGAAAGAATGTTCAAACACAAAATCAACTTCAAATTGTTTCGGTGAACCAAGAGAATCAAGAGGCAAAAACTAGTAGAAGTGCAAAAGAAAGAACAGAAGAACCAAAAGTCAAAGAAAATCCTAAAAATACCATGTATGTAAGGAAAAATCATTTTGATAGTTAGATCATAGGAGATGAGAAAAAATGTGTGCAAACTAGAAGAATAATTTTAGAAGAGTATTGTCTAATTTCCAAGACTGAGCCTAGCAATATTAATGAAGCATGCAAAGATGAATATTGGATGGAAGCCATGAAAGAAGAACTAATATAGATAGAGAAAAATGATACATGGGATCTTGTCCCTAGACCTCAAGAAAAAAATGTGATTTCCCCTCCTGATCAAAACTAAAAGATGCAGGTCTTTGCATTAGTCCAGGAAATCACTATCATATCTTATTCTGGATTGATGTGTACCTTTTCCATTGATGTAAAAGGGGGAGAAGAATAAAGTGAAAAACTCCTGAAGAAAAGGGGAGAAGAGTCAAGAAAGGAAGAGAATAATCTAAGGGGGAGAAGTGCAGTATGAGAAGAAGAGCTAGTTGTGTTGATGGTATTTTTTTTTCACATCATGTGTTGCCATCAATGACAAAGAGGGAGATTGTTGGATGTTCTGGTTGTGTTTCTAATATGTGATTTTCATTGATTTCAACACTATTAGCATTGGTAATTCAAATGGTTGTATATGTCGGAGATATTGAGAAAATTGTAATAAATATATTGCAAACAGTCTGTGAAGCTGAGAAGGTCAGAGTGATGGCATGTTTTGTACGTTGATATTAAAAAGGAACACATTAAAGGGTTTCTTGCTGAGTCTATCTAGTATTTTTTTTGGAAATTTTAGTGGTACGCATAGAGATTGGAGAAAGTTATGAGTTTCCAAGTTCCTACAATTATTTTGTTACTATAGTAGGTGTTTTTGGAAGAAGAGAATACAATTCTAGTAAATCGAGTTGTTGCATATGCTTTTGAGATGTTCAAGGATGTTTCTAGATTGTTCTCTATCATTTTGGTACATCCACATTGATCGGTGTGTTCGTGATCGAAGATTTTCCTTTGTGCGTTCGAGAGTTTCATGTTCTTGGTCAACATGATGGTGGTAGCATGTTGCAGATCTATGTGGATTAATTTTTTTTTTTTGGAATGTTTGAGGATGTTGTTTTGGGTCCTCACTATGTTGTGACCAACTTGTGTTGGTGCGGATTAAAGATTTGTTCATGTATTGAGGCCGACAGTTGTAATTTATTTCTTATTTATGGTCGATAGAGTTGTTGATGTAAATTCATGTAGCGGATATATAAGAATGATTGTTTCTTCATTTTGAAGGGTGTGTGTGTATTCTTGGTGTATGTATGTGAAATATTTGTGTGAAAAAGAGTAGATCATTCGAGAACAGAGCAGAGTGTGAAGAATATTGAGCAAAGTGTGAAGAAGTGTTTCTATGCCTAAGTGAAACTATAATCAAGATTTTGTAGAAGCTAATTCCTCAATTCAACCTTATCAGATGGATTTAATCTGATTATTTTATGTAAGGCACTGAGCCTTCCTCTGAGCAGTGAGCTCTAGGCAGTGTGGTTGAATGCATGTGCATTCCCTATTCATTCTTCATTATACTTTTAACAGGGTATAATCTTGTGGACTAACATCCACTATGGTTTTTCCCCTAACTGGGTGTCCACATATAAAATCTTGGTGTTCATGTGTTTCTGATGTATTGTTGATCTATTTTTTAACTATTAATTATTAGATCAGAGATTAAAGGTTGTTTAAGGTTGAATAATCTTAAACTCTGCAACAACTGTTTCACCCCCCCTCTCAGTTGTCTATCCTTGCTTTGCCAACAAAATGCATTTGTATGTACTCTTTGTAATATTTGTCCTCTTCAAAAGTGCTTTGAGGATGATGGTTGGTACTTTTCCTCTCATTTTGTTCATTCCTCTTGATATAAACCCTGGAAGTTGAGCTAGCATATGAAAATAAAACCTTGTGTGCAAAAGACAAAATCCTCTATTGTTGCCATTTTTGAAAACCTTTTGAGATGTTAATCATGCAGAAAATACAAAATTGTGTCCACTTGATCAATATATTTCATAAATCAAGTATTTGATTATATTTCCAATCCCAAGCCTCATAATCCTCTTTAGATGGCCAATTGAATTCCATGAATTCATCCAATTTTGTTTTTAATGGGCCATATTTCTTCATCACCTAATTGTCATCCTTATCAAACTCTTTCAATAATGTGATAGTGTTGGACAACTTATCCATACTATTATTTAACATATCTATCTTGGCATCCCAACTTTCACAAATCAAAGCAGTCTTTGCAGCAATAGTTGTATCCATTGAAGATATTCATTTTTCATATGTTTTTATTGCTCCATTCATATCCAGAATGTCTAAAAAAGGCTAACATCATTCTCATCAAATTTTTGAAGCAATTCCCTAATTCTCTACTCAAGTGGATCCATTAACCCTTGCATCAATAATTCCTTTTACTACCTTGTATGTGGGAGCAATTTGTATTTTCTTATTTAGCTCATGAAGTGGACCCTATAACCATGATCATCAATGCACTGAGCCAAGGTACCCATATATGCATTAATGGGACAACTATTGACCTGTCCCCTTCAAAAATCATTATTGAATCAAAACATCAAAGAATAATTAGAATGAAGAATATTCACTCTTTGTATTTCCTTTCCCAAACAATGCTCCTAAACATTAGAAACAATAAAAATATTATTTTCATCATATAATTCAAAAAAATCCTCATACACCCTCAGCTATTGAATTATCTTTCTTCTACTCATTCTTTCCCTATGAGGAGGTGTTTTTGATGTACTTGCAACAAGATTTACAATTTTCCTATTCTCATCATATACAACCATCTCCAAAGATGGTGGAGGAGATGGTGGAGAAGAGGAGGATGGAGCAGTGACTTGTATTGATGGATCTGGTTACACTGGTTTCTGATTTAGCAACATTTCATTTTGTAATTCTAACTATGCCAACCTATGTTTATCTTTATTATAGGTAATCAATAAATCATTGTATTTTCTAGTCTTTGCATCACATTTCTCTTGCGAAGACTCCACATTTGCCTTGGTGAATTGAGAAACATTGACATTCAAAGTAGTTTCCTCAATTATTGAGGTATCTAAAACACTTATTATTATGAGGACACCTCTCAAGTCAATAGTAGGCTCTACTACTTAATTCTTTTTTGTGTTGGGGGACAAGTCCCAAATTACTAATGTATCCCACTATGGATTATATGTCAATCCCTATAGTGTAGTTGTGGCTTCTTCATTTGATGCAAATAATTTTGAGTCTTTCCTCCTCAAATTATCAAAAGAAATGGTTGATGCTAAGTCCCATTCCGATAAGAGAAGAAGACCACTTTCTCTTACCAGCCTTATTCCTTCTTCAATGGTTAGCACCTTTTGTTTTACTCTCATTTCTGCTAGCACCCTTGAAGCAACAACTTCTCTTGGAAATTCAGAGGACTTTTCCATTTCTTCTTTCACTGTATATTCAAAATCACCCTTCTTAGTTTTCCACACATATTCCCTAAATACATCTATCTTCACAAATGCATCATCATCCATAAATTCTTTGCACACCCTCTCCCTTGCATCGTCTACATTATCTATTCCAATCAAGACAACCTTAGTGACCTTTCCTTATTAAGCTGGTAGACCTACTTCTCTTATAGGTGATGGCATATGTTGCATGATATCGTAAGAGGTTACAAAAACCTCATCATATGAATCTATTAGATAGTCAAAAATTCTAGATACTTGCTCAATTTTTCTCCTCTTTGGAGAGGACTCTCTTGGTGGTGAATCAAGATCAATATTTGTTTGGAGGTGATACTAGAGGTAGGGATGATGGCATATGTGGTACAAGGGATTTTGGTCTAGAGTCCTCTAATTGAGTGGGAATATCCTTTATTTTTTCTTTCCTCATAATCCCTTTTTGGCTTGAAATGACATATTTTACATTTGGTGGATATTAGGTTAGCCTATCTTCAACCATGGGGGCTTTCCCTTTATCATGTTCCTCTATTTTCTCCTTGAGCCTTCCCACAATACTATCATTTTTTTGCAAAATGGTTTCAATTCTCAACATCTCATCCTCAATATCCATAAAAATACCCTAAAACTTTGGATCTTTTTCTCTCTTTGCATTCTCTAATTTTGAAAAGCCAACCATTTTACCTTTCAATCTTCTACCTTTTGAAGATCAAATTATTTTTTATTGATATCTTGAGGGAAATTAAAATTATGCTAGAATTCTCCCCCTTTGATCCTTAATTTTAATGTTGCCAAGAAACCCTTTGGATCATGGTTTTTGGCTCCACAGTTCTTCATCTTCAAAGGCGTGATCTTAGGAATGGTATTCTTCCACCCATCCCTAATCATAAAAAAAATTGGGAACACAGTATATTTGGGGAAAAGAGTTCCCTTCTTCTGGCCTGCAAGATGTGTATCCTCAACTTTTCTCTACTGCCACATGACCTCCAAAAAACCAATTCTGAGTGGCACAATTCTTAGAAATGCATGTGGGGTCACATTTGTGCCATATACTGAGAATTATAGTACTTTAATAAGGATGGCATCCTCCCAATTATGGTCTATGCCAAAATTAGGTATCCTTTACTTGGGCCTCAATAAGTCATGTAACTCCTTAGGAATCCTTGGTAGATCCATCACCAAAATATCCCTTCAGCATAGCAACAAATAGATTTATAAAGAAACAAAGCTGGAAGTTTGATAGTGCATGTCCTGGTGATGAGTCCATATTTGGACAAGAAGGCATTCAGCCCTTAAATCCAATAGCATATCCTAGAAAAACCCATTTATTCCTCTAGCCAAAAACATGTGACAAAGAAAAGAGTACCACTTACATCTTACCCTAGTTTCACCATTCTTGACGGACACTAGTGTCATATGGATGGAGTCAGAAAAGTATGTAGAAAAATCATAGTCTTTGTTTACCATAATATTCTAAATATTGGAAGCCATATACATGAAAATTGCATGCATCCTTTCAGGAGGTTCAACCCCTATGATCTTGCACAAAGTGTGATATGTCCTAACAAAGTAGAAATCAAACATGTCTATTGGGAGAGGCTCCTTATTAGTAGGCGTGAGTCTCATTTTACTTCCCCCTTTTCCCTTTTCCATAAACATGGGCAAGATTGTTACTCTATGAGTGATCCTATTTTTATCATGCTCCTTTAATGCCTCTAGGTTGATTGGTTTAGTGGCATCAAGGTTCAACTTAAAAACATTAATTATCCCCTCCCGAGTAAAATTAATCATCACAACACCAACCAGTGATCTCACAACCATAACATTAGGATCATAATTTTCAACCATGGCCTTCCAAAGGTCAACATATGAGTATACATTAGGAACTACTAGTTTCCTCATATCTAAGGCCCAACCATTACAATTCAAAACACTAGAATTTTTTCCCAAACTAGTATTTGAAGAGTTCCCATTCTGAAATCTACTTTATCTCCACATCTCTGACAACATAATGCTTTTCAACAATTCCCTTATATTTTCCTAGGCCTTGAAACATATGTTTCCCAACATTTTTATCATTGGTAGAGCCATAAATCGAACAAGAAAGTCTTCATGAAGGGGCCTATTTTGGGGTTAGAACTAGAGATTTAGATTTTTGGTTGTGCCATTTTAGTAACAAGTTACACAAATAGGGTTTTGTATAATGCAACCTAAGGTTTATTGCAAGGTGGCTAGGTTTTTCTAGAATAGGCACATGAAAACTAGGGAAATTTCAAAGCAATTTAACATCAATTAATGAATTTCAAACCTTAAAAGAAATCCTATCAAGAAATTATAAATACTTAGCTGGCAACTACACACAAATTCACTAGAAATTTGACACATTGAAGGAAATTTTACTTATAGGTGTTTGATCATTGGAAACCCTAACTCTAAGGTACAAGAAGCTTGAAAAAATGTTGCAATAAATCTCCAAGTGCTTTAGGATGATTTGGAAATTTTGAATTATGATTTAATCCCTACTTTAATGGTGAAAAATACCTTTAATTCGATTAGAAAGCATTATTTCCACTATTAATTCTCACTTGCGTGAACTAGAATTTGACTCTATCTACCTAGTTTCACAATTTTTAATCAAGTAGGCATAGATCTTGTGATGAATTGGACCATTGGATGGAAGAGATGGAGTCAATTAATTTTGAAAAACTTGACTCAACATGACTACAACATCGAGCCAATAAAAATATACCATGTGGAGAAGTCCATCTATTGTCACCATGGGCCCCACCACCATTGGGAGGCTTTAAAAATATTGATGTGTCACTTCCCCACAATCCCACATGCATCTATTGGGAAGAAAATAAAGGGTTGCGAGATGGAGGGTAGAATCCTCAAATGCCTCCACATGTCTAAACCTATGCACCCTTTAACTCTCCAAGCTTGTGTCCATACTTAGAAGAATTTCAACATGTGTTTTAAATCTCTATAGAATGGATAGTTGACATTATATTATCTCCATCATCGCTCAAGCATGGAATACCATGTACATTCAGCTACACACCTTTTACATTCTCCTAGGTCCCCTAAAATATTTGATTAAATATTTATCCTTCCCAATAGTCCATTAGACATTCTTGATACTGCCATGTGAAAGCCTCATGTTGTCCCCCATTGATCCAAGATCTCCTAAAGGACCCCCTGCTAGATGGAGAGGAATGTTCATGATTGTGCCACATGGTACCATACCAGCTCCTAAAATGTGGTTATTCCACCATAAGCTTTTAAATGGATTGCAAGGCTTGCTTAAAAACTTGGGCATGTGACACTCTCTCGCTATCTTGTATTACCTTTTCTATGAATATTTTTATCACACGAGATGGTGGGAAACCAATAAGAAATGAAAACCTGCTAAGTGTGGGGCCACATTGAGTGTTCCCTAAGGCCTTTTGTACACATGCATTTAATTCTTTACTTAAAATGGGACCATCCCTAGGTCGACATAAAAGTTAAGATTTAATATATCTTAGACCTAGGCTTAAAGTGTAAAGAAAGATGTCAATACTTGTGTCCCGCAAGACTTAAGACATAAACAAATATTTCCGATGGGGTATGACCGATTTAGACTAGGGAGTTGGGGCTAGGCGACTCATGACATCAATGACATGATTTATTTCTTAAGAAAATAGGAATAAGCAAAAATAGGTCAACGAGCAAATATGAGGAAAAACTAAGGGTTTAGCACTGTTAGGGTTTAGAGAGGGTTTCAGCCCTATAGGTGAATCCTAATGAATGGAATATGAAACCCTAGTCATGGAACCACCAATGAAAACCAATTTTTTTGAATGTTTAGTAGGGAACCACAAAAAATTTCAAATAGTCCTATCAAAATCTTTAGTTAAAGTTGTGAAACTCATCCTACTAAGAGTTTAACCTAGGAGAACATGACCTAGTGATCCAAAAAATTCTCAAATGTGTTTGTAAACATTACTGGTCCTTACAAGATATTCAAATATCAAATATCAAAAATAAAGCAAGAAGTTTTTTGAAAATAATGTTTTAACAATTAAAAATTTCACATCCCAAATTAAATATGCACTAAAGTTGACATTTACAACACATCTGATTGAACCTGCAACACACATAATGTATTTTCCAAATTTATAGGGTCATGGAATTGATTGTTAAGCCTCATTACTCTTTTATGATGAGGGAAAGAAAGCACAACCCTAGATGAAATCCTAGGTATGGATTAAATTAGATCATACAATGTGTCCTAATCTTATGCTATGAGACAAAAAATAAAATGATATAATTTTATCTTATCTATACCAAAGTAAAAGATGGACCTAATTAATTAATTAATTGAGTGATTTTCTTATATTTCTCTTGTTGGTGCAAATTATGTGTTTTACCTAACTAGTTCAACTAGTAGATCCTATTCACATGTTAAGTTTACTTAGGTCCTAGGAATATTTCTAGAATTATTAGTCGGAATTACATCATATCTTATCTTATGTCATTTATTTCTTGTGTTTTAGGTCATTTAATATTTTTTGTGTCATGACATAGGATTAAAACACTTGTCATTATTTTTTTTAGCCCTATGTCTCACCTTGGCTATATAACCAAGGGATTCTCATGTGTAAATCAAAAATTATATATCATTTGCATTCTTTGGTACAATAACATTATTCTCTCATAGGAAATTACTCTTGTGCCTTCATGAAGTTCCTAGCCTTAAGTGGCTACAATCTTTAACCAAACCTTGGAATGTGTAGAGTATTTTATACCAACTCTTATGTAGTATCAGAGCTTGTGGGATTGCTTCTTATTAATCTTTATTGAGATATATAGGTTGCAAATATTGGTGGATCTTGAAAAATTGAATATGATATCCTCTTGCATCAAAATGATGACTTCAAGAATAAAAAATGTGAAATAATACCGGATTTGGAGATTTTGTCTTTGTGGATTTGTATTGTTGGTTAAAATCGGAGCCATTTAGCCTTGAATTTCCAATTTTGAAAAAACTAAAGGAAAAAAGACTTTCTTAGACACTTTGAACTCAATGGTGAGCTTAGATCTATGAGGATTTCAAGTTGGGAGTTGGAGCACTTTGGATTAAAAAAGGCCAGATCCATGAGGTGGCTACAATTTTGAAGCACTTTGGATTACAATAGACCTTGACATCAATTTTAAAAGGCCAAAGAACCATAATGTTGACTTTCAAATCATTGAAATTCGAGCACTTTGTCTGGGCCCTCAAAAAAAAAATTCATTGTACCATCGTGTGGTCATCCATATGGTTGTACAGTTACAAGTCATTGCACATTGTTAGAAAAAAATGCTATTTAGTATGGTTTTATTTTTTGTAAGAAAATCACTTTTTATTTTAGTTTTTAATTTATTTAAAAATATGCATATACCCAGACCTACAACTTTCACAATTCATAGGTATCATAGGTACTGCAAGGTATCACAGGGTATGATCGTGGGCCTAGCAATTTCCAAGTGGCACACCCAAATACAACCACACAACTTTAGCCTAGCAACCTTTCCATTAGCTGGTGACCATAACCATGATGAGAATGATTTTGAATCTTATTGCTTTATTTTTTATAATTGTAGAAAATATTCCAAGGACATCAAAATATAATATTCCTTCAAGATTTCATTTCTCATCGAGTGAATATATTGCAAAAGTGAGGGAATAGTCAATCAACCACCTATGATAACATCAACATCTCTACTACTAACATCAATAGGCTAATCCATTCTTGGCCACCCCCCTCTCTATTGTAGTTTTTATTTTGAACGATCAAATTTGTGGGCTCATAAATCAGCCATCCAATCTCCTATTTTGAAACATTTTTTTATTTGGGGTACATTTTTGTGCTCTTCATAGTTGTGAAATTGGTTTTTTATTTTGTTTCCTATTTTTCTTGAAACTACAGATCCTTACAAGTGTTGTTGAGTTCTCATTTTTGGATCTTCTAGGACTTCATTCTTGCTCCTACAATAATATTTATATAGTTCCCCTACCCCTCTAATGCATTTAATATTATGAGTAGTTGACTTGTGGATACCTTAGCCCTTAATTAAGCCATATTATCATTATTATATTGGTATTTAGTTATTTATGTCGATTGAAGGCTTATATAGGTTTATCTAGGTCATCTTGGGTGATAACTAAGGCATAACTATGGTATTGGTAGGTTATTATCATCATGTTGAGTATTGTATTCTTATTGAAGACTAATGGAGGTATTCCCCTCAAAGTGGATTAGGAGGTTGTCCGGGCCTCAAAGTGGCATATTATTATCAAGTATTTCTAGCATATTTTAGATCATATTATTATTGTGTAAGTTGTTTCATAACAATTTTTGGGTACATTTTAAAAGTAGAAATTTTTATGTACTTTAAGTGGTGCAATCATATTGATCCCATTATATGTAAAAATTGTAATTTTAGTTTATGGCTAAATTTGGCATCTATAAACACTAAGATGAGGTCCACTTTTTTTTTTTTTTTACAAGTAACACTTATAATCAAACTACACATAAAGTTCCAACATCATATATTGATGGGGGGATTCTTGATAGAGTAATCTAGGGGGTATTCTTGTAATGCCCTACCACACAAACCCCAAAGGACAACTAACAACAACAATTTACAACACATTTTATTTTTAAGAATAATAACTAGCAATAACCATAATTAAATAAACATATCAACACCTAACTAGTCCCATGGGGTTACATGGTTGTATTACTCACAAACATTCCCAAGCAATTAAAATCATTACAAACTTAATGACAAGTGAATAAACGATAGAAGCATACATTCACAAGATATCATAAAGATAAGCATACAACTGTCCATAATCCATAGAGATGAAAAGAGTACATACAACATTTTATTACATATCAATTTATAGTTCAATAATACAATTGTGGAGCATATTTCCATAGATACAACACTTCAAAGATGAAATAGTACATACATAATGCTTCCCTTATATCAATGGGAAGAGTACAAGAATAATACATCAATGATGAAAAAATTACAAAGCATAGAACGATCTTCAATCTTGTGAAGACCTAGAATCACTGTGTTTGCTTCCACTTCTGACCTCACGAACACAACCTAGGAACCCAATGGAGTATGTAGCATGTTCCACCCGACCATGTGGACCCTAAGGTCCACCCCCCATTCTAGGAGATGACAAGAGGACCCACAACATAAAAAATAGTCAAGAATACAAGGTTGGCATGACTCCACAATCCAAAAGGTGACAAGACAAAAACATAAGAACAATCACTTCCAGAGGTACCAAAACAATGAGGGGGGAAACATTACAGACATACTTGGTTGCTAAAGGGTGGATTGTCATCACATAAGCTTGACATGGGTTACCCAATGTGGATCTTCATAGGTTACCGACCCCTCTACTTGGTTAAACCCTGGCAACCTCAACTAATCCCCGGCCCCAACTCTCACTCATGCGGGATCAACATACCTTTCAAGAGGACAAGGTAGTTGATCATTTCCATTTTAGGCCTTTCCACTCATCTCAAGCCTAAACAAGCACTTGAGCCATGAGTGAGGCTAACTTATCTAGATTTATGTGAGGTACTACACCAAACCCCCTAATTAACTATTAAGTTATCACTGATTAAGAAAAATCTCAATGAGTTACTCGTACGCCACTTTGTGCATTGGCCCCCACTGAGAGCCACCCCCCTACTAACAAAAAAACACTCATAACCACAAATGGGGCAAGTAACCTTGCACTAACTAACAAAACCAAATAAGAAAATACATCAAGTGAGGCATACACCATCTCACACTAGAACCTATGATAAGACAACTTGCAAGTGCAAGGCTAAAACCCACCAAATCAAATCGAACACATGAGCCATGGTTCACAAAGAACCAAATATAAAGAAACAATTCCTTTCCCCTCCTCCAGAAGACAATAGAAAACAATACACTTGTAATACCCCTTCGTTTTGCTTCTCATTTCATGTTGTTTTATGCTTTGCTTGGGTTGTAGCTACTTTGATACTGGACACATTTGTTATGATGTTTTGATTGCTACTCTTGAGCAACAACTATTATTGTGTGATGTGATTATTTGATTGTGTTTCACATGCTTTAATGAATTAATGATGTCAGTAGAATTATCATGAGATTATTTATGTGAGTATTGTTTATGACGTTAGTGTCAGTCTTTGATGAGTGTATTGGTGAAGAAGACAGGTTCGCATCACTCGCTTGCGAGCGCCCTGCGAATCTAAGATTTCTTCTTCACGGTGTGAATTATATGCTAGATATATTATGTTGTTTACTTGATTTTAGGTTGCAGGTACATGACATCGACTCCACCTGGTTTCACAGGTTTGATTGTGTCGATCCAATGGTTAAGTTGAACGGGAGATAGTAGCTTGGTAACATGTGTCAGGTCTACACCCTAGCCTCAGTATGTCATCAGTTTTGATTATTGAGTCATGTTGTAACTTATTTGATGTTATGTTATGTTTTTAAAAGTGCTTACTTATTAAATAGTTCTTTTAGAAAATTGCATTGGCTGAAAGAGATGTTTATTTTTATGTTGTATTAATGTTATGCTTATTGGTTATATTTAAAATTATTATAGAAATTAAACTTAAATTGCTTGATTAATTAAATTTAAATCTCAAGGGATTAAATTTAATTATTAAATAATTGTAAGTGAGTTAATTAAAGTTAAATTATTTAATTTATTAAATTTAAATCTCAAGGGATTAAATTTAATTATTAAATAATTGTAAGTAAGTTAATTAAAGTTAAACTATTTAATTTATTAAATTTAAATCTCAAGGGATTAAATTTAATTAATAAATAATTGAAAGTAAATTAATTAAAGTTAAATTATTTATTTAATTAAATTTAAATCTCAAGGGATTGGATTTAGTTATTAGATAATTTAATAATAATTAAGTAAGTATATTTGATTGTTAAATTAAATTAAATCAAAAGGGGACTTATAAGAAATTGAAATTTTACTTTAAAGTCAAAATTAGGGCCTTCTAAAAAGGGGAAATGAAATTAATATCTAAATTCAATTTTTGCATTGAATGTGAATTAGGGTTGCATTAGGTTATTTTGGAGTTATGAGGAAATGATGTTTTATAAGATTAGGGCAGAAAAGTTTGGGGATTCTTCTTCTTCTTTCTTTTTTTCATAGGCATGAAATTTTTGGAGAAAGTTTGCACATGAAAGATTTTGGAAGTATTTTCTGTTGGTAGAATTAACTTGAAAGGAGAGAAAATTCTGTGAAGAAGGTGGAGCTATTGGATCAAAGCTAGCTGAAAATTCATTGCATTATTGAAAAGGAGTTGTGAGGATTTTAAGGGAAGTTCTGCATCAAGAATCTTGGCTATTTCCTGTGGCTTCAAATAACCAGGTTTTCTTTAATTCTTTGATTTATTGTTCTTAGTTTAATCTATTTTCTAAATGATAGAAATTGCAAAATTGGTGATTTAATTGAAACCCTAGGTTGAACTTCAACATTTAGGTTTCAGATTTGTATTTCAAAACACAAACCCTCTTTAGAAAATTATGTTGAAAAACTCAAAACAATTTATTGTTTTTCCTTTGTTTAAGTTATTTGAAACATGGAAAAAATGGGTTCTTTTGGTTTTCAGATTTTAATCTCTTGAACATGAGATGTTCTATTGTTGTCAAAATTTTATTACTGGTTTTTAAATTTATTTCTTTCAATTTCACCAGTAAAATTGATTCTGGAAAAAATATATATATGTAAATATACATTACATATATCATATTTTAAATATGATATATATAACATATATTTACAAATATATGAAAATTTGTGTTGCATTTCGAATTTATGTTTGAAACGTCGTACGACGATTTTGTTGGAAATTCGTACTATGCGTACGAAGTTGTTGTTTTATTTTTTTTGATAAAAAAAATAATATATTGTATGTGTGGGGAGGTTCGGCCCTCCCACTATCCTTTTGTTGGGGTACGCAGTACCCACTGGGCAGTGCACCCACCACATGGGGGGACGCACTGTCCCATGGGGACTGCGGCCTCCTACTTACATTGTCGGCCTCCCTTGGCACTGTAGTCGGCTGTTGTACATAGTATAGTCGGTGCAGGCTATGTGCAGGCACTGCACAGGGGTACGGGGTACCATCCGTCGGACGGGGTACCGTCCGGCCTTGCAAGGTTTTATTTTTAATTTTTATTTTTATTTTTATATTTTAATTCGTTTTTCTTTTAATTTTATTTAATTTTGTTTTTTTTTATTTTTTTTATTAATTGATTGTTTTTTTTGTGTATTATTTTATTATAATACATTTAAATATGTATATATAATATTTAAGTTATATATATTATATGTATTTTAATATTATATAGTAATGTATATAATATTTAATATATATTCTGTATGTAATTATATATTATATATTAAGGTATTTAATATTTAATGTGTGTAATTGTAAATGGAAATGGGTGGTTAAAATATTGATTTATCATGAGATAATCGATTAAACTTTTAGACTATTTATAGGATAGAGCAAAAGTCTTTTATAATCAATGATTAAGGTAGGATCATGTTAGAATATGTTTATTTTTCCTTATATTTTGTTTTTGAATTTGGGTGCTTGCAAAGTATTTTGTTGATGGTATTTTCAATGGAAACAAATAATATGCTTGGCCAAATTGATAGGAAAAGATATCTGTTTTGATAAAGGGGGGGTTATTAATTTCGTACTAAAACTTTGAATGGTATTATTCTAATTTATGCGAAAAGCATTAGATAGGAACATGGTTTTAGGATAACCAAATATAGTATTTTTCATTGCCAATGCATGATTATATTGTGTTTTTTTTTAATGATTACTTTGAGAATGGATGTTTGAGTTTTAGATTGTAAAGTCTTCCAGTAGATGTGGGTTATTCCCTTGTTAAGTTATTGTTTGATTTTCCCTTGGGTAGTGTTACAAGTGTTTTGGTTCCTCCTAGTGTTTGAGTGGATTTCTATGTGGTTGTCTCCTAAGATAGGAGAGAGTACGTTGTTTCAGTTTGGTAACACTTGAGTAACCCTTGGAGTCTAGATTTGAGTAGCATATTATCCATTAGAAGAGTGGCTTTTGTTAGGGGCTAGAGCCCAAAGAGGTAAACCGGGTAACCTTCAGAAGTGATTTTAACAACTAAAAATTAAAGTAATATACTTAGATGATTAGGATGCATTTCACATTAATCAAGATAAATTAACCTCCCTCATAGGCATAAGGGCTTGTTTAGACTTGGGGTGAGTGAGAAGGCTTGGAATGGCAAGATCAACTATCTTGTCCATACGAGAGTTAGTTGATTCTGCTTGAGTGAGTATGAGGGTCGGGATTCGGTTGAGGTCTCCAGGATTACTTGTGTCGGAGCCTATGAAGAATGCCCAGAGGAGATCTCATGACGCACTTTGTGATGACACTCTGTCTAGGATAACACTGTATTATGTTGTGCGTATGGTTTCTTTAGCACACTTGATTATAATATGTCTGGAAGCAATGTAACCATGATTAGAGTTAGACTTATATTGTGCATATGTGTGGTTGATTCATTTTGTATCAGTATGAGTCTTCCTTTGGTTTGAGGTAGTAGGTTTCTCGTCCATGTTACTTTGTTACTATCTCCTAGCATGGGGGGTGGGCCTTCAGGTACCACTAGGTTGGGTGGAACATGCACCAAAACTGTTGGGTCCCCCTTGATCTTCAACACTTGGTGGCGAGACATCCAGATGGATAGCTCGCAGTTCTTGCTTTTAATTCTTGTACTTTGGATTTCAAATTTGTAATGATATTGATTTACCCCTCTTGTGTTATGAGGTGGACCTTGTAATGATCATACTTATGTATTTTGACTCATTTTGGGAATGAGGATTGTAATAGATTTATGTAATAGATTTATGTAATGGATGCTTCATTTATATCTCATATCTTCTTATGTTAGTTGAATGTTATTACTTGAGTTATTAATTTTCAATGTAATTTAGATGTATGTTAATGGGGATTTTTGTAATCTCAGTTATGTAACCCTAGGGGATGTTGTCAATTACAGTTGAACATGTGGGTTTAATTCACTTCTTTAAAAAAAAAATTAGTATGCTTGTTTAGTGAATTGAAACTTCCTCTAGGGTTGCGTGGTAGGGCATTACAACACTCATGAACTCAAGGCACAAAGTTAAGAAATTGAACAACAAAAAATAGATTCCCGTGACTCAAAACTAATCAAGAAGAAGAATAATTCACCAATTTAACAAAAAATCAACAAACTCAATTGATCAAAATAACGATAGGGTAACGATAATCCAGGGTGACTCTATGATCATAGAAACAATCACTTTCAAACTCTACCATAAATATTTCAACTATAAAATAACTCTATAATGATCTAACGTAATTGATCATTTCAAATAAAAATTTCAAGGACAAGGACACATATATAAAATATCAATTACATATTTACTAGGTACCTCACAAAGAGAAATCCATTAGACAATCAAGAACATAATCTACCAACAAAAGGTATCACACTTTGTTTAATTAATAAAAACCTTCCATTTTAACTATAAGTCAATCTACTTTCCATAATAAATCAATTCTCCTAATAATTTAATGTTTCCAATTTCATTATTTACTATAATCATCTACTTTAAAATGGAAGAACGTCCTTTTCTTAACATTTAAATACACAAATAAATATTCTTTAGTTTCAACATTGACATAATCAAACATGTAGATATATATAACATACTTACTAAATTTATGCATTATCATAAACTAATTATTTTTAATTAAATAAAAAACACAACATCAATGTTTACACTTTATTACGTAATTTGTAAAAAATGATATTATTACAAGTGGATAAACATAAATATATATATATAAACATTTTATCTTTCCTCGATCATTATGAATTCGTTTGAATAACTAATGTCACTATATAAACGTATTCTGCGAGTAAAAGATTAACACTTATTAAAACACAACTTAAATCTTTTAAATCTAATAAATAAATCTACACAAGTATAAACCAAGTCAATATCCCATATCCCATATATATGTATATATTTACTTATATACCCATGCATATATATATATATATATAAAAGATTAACACTTATTAAAACACAACTTAAAATCTTTTAAATCTAATAAATAAATCTACACAAGTATAAACCAAGTCAATATCCCATATCCCATATATATGTATATATTTACTTGTATACCCATGCATATATATATACATGCATGGGTATACAAGTAAATATATACATATATATGGGATATGGGATATTGACTTGGTTTATACTTGTGTAGATTTATTTATTAGATTTAAAAGATTTTAAGTTGTGTTTTAATAAGTGTTAATCTTTTACTCGCAGAATACATTTATATAGTGACATTAGTTATTCAAACGAATTCATAATGATCGAGGAAAGATAAAATGTTTATATATATATTTATGTTTATCCACTTGTAAAATAAATATATATTTTACATTCTATTATTAAAATTCTATCATAATATCTATGTTCAAGAATGGTTGTTTGCAGCCAACTATATTTATTTATTTATTTATCAATTTTACTTGAATGAAATAAATTGCAATAACATAATTTTTTTTGAAATAAAGAGAAATGATATATATATAATTAAATAACCAAACAATAACCTTAAACAACGTTGTAAGAAGGAAAGAGGTGGTTGCGCTCATAGAAGAACAAGAGGAGGGTATTTCTCAGCCATTTACATGGCTGCAACCCTCCAACCATTCGTTAGGCACCACTACAAGGCATCAGTCACAGAAAAATAGAGGCCACAAGATTTTGTTTTCCATGTAATGGGTAGGGACCGGTACAAACAAAGTTGGGAGATTTCAAGAGTTCATTCTCAAATTTTGAAAAGGTTTAGTAGGTGCACCCCACAAACTGTGAGAGCTTAAAAGTTGAAGGCCGAATTTATAAATGCTCAGCAAGGGCGGGCAAAGAAGGTTTTTTGAAATTATGAAAAAGGCAACTCGCATAGACCATGCGATGTCCCATGCATTTATCCTAGTGGTTGAGCTAAGGAGGTGTGGGCGTGGCCAAGCCAGGTCGATGGTCTGGCTTTCCCAGCGCCTTCATCAAACAAGAATACAAAAGAGCCCTCCCCGAAAAGAAATACGCTAGAAAGAAAAGGAAGAGAGGGGTAAGGTGTGTTCCGAGATGAGACAATTCGGCCAGCATAAACATTATAGACATAAAGGAATGTTTACAATACTTTAACAAATAAAACCTCCAGTATAAAAGTGCGCAAGTGAAATAGTAAGGAGATTGATAAAAAAATAAAGGAATAAAAGGAAGCTCTGATGTAGCAGATTGAGACAACCAAATAATTTAAATGGTACAAGACTTTTGTGTGGGGGATGGATCACATCCTCCAAAACGAGAGATCTATGCGAAGTTGGAGAAATTGGTTTGACAAACGGAGGCAGCAGGGTACTTCCACATTCAAGAATTTACTAAATACTGAGGGGACAAATATACGCAATAAGCATGTGAATCATTTGTACAGAGGAACCAAAATAGATGAAGCAATAAATAGAATGGAAAGAGAGAAAATATCCACACCATACAAATCAAATCCCTTAAACATTACAAACCAAATAAATTAGCATTTTAGATATAGTCATATTATTGCAAGACAGAAAATTCGAATACAATGTTGAATAACATCAATTCCATTAATCGAGTACACGAAAAAAAGCACGATGAAGGCTAACCTGGAATCCTTCACTTCGCAGAGGGAGATGACAAGCTGAATGATCTCGTTTGCAATACCAAATCCGTTCACCTAGAACAATTTCCCCAAATTCTACTAATTGTGCTATTATTTTTGATAGACTAATATTTTCTTTATAAAGAACTATTGCAGAGGAGAATTGTTTTCTTTTCCAAAATGAAAGGCTAACTCTGAAATTGCAAAGAAAACATTATTGAACTTGAGAAACATTCTTGGCACAAAAAATCCGTTAAAATAACAAGTTTCTCATATTTTTCCTTTCGAAAAACAAAAATCAAAGAAAAAGTCAAAATTTAAAACTAAAATCAGCAACTTGCACAATCCTTCTCTATTTCGAAACTTTGCATGTATTTACATGCAAAAACTTTCCTTGTTTTATTTCTTTTTTCCCCACTTTTTCAGTTTTGCCATTTTCACTTAAATTTTCATTTCAAATAAATCCAAATTAATAATTAAATGAACAATATTATAATTTAAATATTAGTCTATTTAACAATTAAAAATATTAATATCAACAATATTAATTAAACGACATTATAAATTAACAACTATATTAAATGATTAGACAACATTAATAATACCATTAAAATTAATCAACATGCCATCACAAATAAACACTTACACAAATTACCTAAAGACCAAAGTAGAGGGGCACTACATCCTCCCCCCCAAGCCTCGACTTACTCCTGGAAGTCACAAAGTCAGGAAAAATAGATGTGGTTATAAACAACATCATCACAACTCACACACAAAGTTGGAAATACCAAACAAGGCAACTGACAAAGTAAACAAACCAACAGATGGGGTTACCAAACACACATTGGGGATCTTTTCTCATCTCCTATTTCTGCATCATATCCATTAGGTTTTTGACGTACACTTAGACTTGACAATGCAGGTGGAGTAGGTACCTAGTACCTAGAACCTGCATAAAACAAGATTTCAAAAAAAAAATACATATATATCAATTTAACAAACACATCGTGAGAAGAAATCATAGTGTAGTAGGACACTCACAAATGAGTGATGCTACCCTTTTCCCCTCACCAAGACCTCATACAATAACCAAAAAATCAAATAATAGTAATTACATTATAAGCAACATCATATAACTATCACTAATTAGATGCATACTGAGCATAATCATAAGCCACATGATACAAATAATCCAAATTATCCAAACACACTACTAACTCCATAAGTCCAATGTAACAAAAAAATCAATTTATAATTTCATGATCATCAAAATCCAATGAAATGTCATCCAAAACAATCTAGAATGGTGAAACAAACAACTATAAATTCTCAAAGTGCAAAACATAATTAATAAGTATCAATGTAGAGAAAGCAACTCTAGAGGCACTTCCTCAGTCTCTTGTAGCATAGGATTTTCATGGGCTCTTGAGTCAGCTGCCCGACCACTACCAGTAATCTCCACATGTGTGCCCTGATGCTCTGCCTGATGGAAATCAACCACTGCACTCACCCTATGGGACCTTCCTGCATCATTCCTCGATGGCTCCATGTTGCTGGCCTCTGATTGGATTCAGCTTTGTTCCTCTAAGGATATTTTCTAGCTGCTTTGTTCCTCTAAGGATATTTTCTAGCTATGTGGCCCTATTGGCCGCAAGAGAAACAACTTTTACCTCTACCAATTGCAGCCTGTGTGCTTCGAGCTAACTGGATAGGACAATGGAGTTGGGCTCGCAACCAACTCTGGATCCTTCTAAAAAAAAAATAACCACCCCAAAACCCAAAGCCTACTAGAGATGCCCTACCAATTGAACACCAATCATCCAACTCTCAACCTCCAAACCACTACTAGAACTATTGATGAGCGGAGATTTTTTCCTCAAAAGGCCCATCATAAGTCCCGCTAAAGATGAAACATGTATCCTCCTAGGGAAACTATCTCTCTCCCTAAACACTTGTTGATCACCCTCTTGTCTAGGGCCAAGCCAGGTAAGAATATCCTAAAAAAAGGAACGTAACTGAGGACCCAGATGCTCCTCATGATCATTCTCATGGGGACTCAGAAAAGAAGTGTTCAGACGATTAATTCCAAGACCACCTCCTATACCTCTAGCTTGACCATGACCCCTAGGAATTCTACACACATCACCCAAGAAAAGGGTCACAAACAATTAGGTGAGGGTGACAAAAAGGAAAATATAGAAACTCAAAATTCAAGCACTATATTCATGATTTTAAACACATTCTTTACATACACAAAATTCACATTACCGGAAAACACACAAGGCTATCCAAGATTCCATGATATGTTTCCTGATATAAAGGATATCAGTGCATTGTGCAATACACCGAGGGTCCTATCCCTTCCACCGATTTTCTACACCATTGGACCACACACCACCTATGGACCCGTTTAAGGTTGTCAATCGCGAATGGTAAACAAAGGAAAACATAAACACATGAGTACATGCACTAGGTCGAGATAATGGGCTCAATGTATCCAAAGTACCTAGTGTGTGAACCCAGTGCTTTGATACCAAGTTGTAACACCTTGCTAGGCAAACTCCAAAGGACAACTAACAACAACAATTTACAGCACATTTTTTTTTTTTTTTAGAATAATAACTAGCAATAACCATAATTAAATAAACATACAACATTATGATAATTACATATCGACAACTAACTAGTCCCATGGGGTTACATGGTTGCATTACTCACAAACATTCCCAACCAATTAACATCATTACAAACTAAATGCAAAGTGAATAAATGATAGAAGCATACATTCACAAGATATCATAAAGATAAATATACAACCATCCATAATCCATAGAGATGACAAGAGTACATACATAATTTTATTACATATCAATTTATAGTTCAATATTACAATTGTGGAGAATATTTCCACATATACAACACTTCAAAGATACAATAGTACATACATAATGCTTCCCTTATATCAATAGGAAGAGTACAAGACTAATACATCAATGATGAAAAAAGTACAAAGCATAGAACGATCTTCAATCTTGTGAACTCCTGGAGTCGTTGCATCCACTTCCACTTCTAACCTCATGAAAACAATCTAGGAACCCAATGGAGTGCATAGAACATTCCACCCGACCATGTGGACCAGGGGCTAAGGTCTACCCCTCATGTTAGGAGATGACAAGAGGACCCACAACATAAAAATAGTCAAGAATACAAGGCTAACATGATTCCACAATCCAAAAGGTGACAAGACAAAAACATAAGAACAATCACTTCCAGAGGTACCAAAACAACGAGGGGCGGGGAAATTATAAACATACTTGGTTGCTAAAGGGTGGAGTGTCATCACATAATTTTGACATGGGTTACCCAATGCGGATCTTTATAGGTTACCGACCCCTCTACCCGGTTAAACCCTGGCAACCTCAACTGATCCCCGACCCCCATTCTCACTCATGTGGGATCAACATACCTTTCAATAGGACAAGGTAGTTGATCTTTGTCATTTCAGGCCTTCCCACTCACCTCAAGCCTAAACAAGCACTTGAGCCATGAGTGAGGCTAACTTATCTAGATTTATGTGAGGTACTACACCAAACCCCCTAATTAAATATCAAGTTATCATTGACTAAGGAAACTCTCAATGAGTTACCTGTAAGCCACTTTGTCCACCAGCCCCCATTGAGAGCCACTCCCCCTACTAACAAAAAAAGACTCATAACCAAAAACAGGGCAAGCCAACTTGCACTAACTAAAAAAACCAAATAAGAAAATACATCAAGTGATGCATACACCATCTCACACTAGAACCCATGATAAGACAAATTCCAAGTGCAAGGCTAAAACCCACCAAATCAAATAAAACACATGAACCATGGTTCACAAAGAACCAAAAAGAAAACCAATTATAAAGAAAAAATTCCTTTCCCCTCCTCTGAAAGACAATAGAAAATAGTCCACTCATGAACTCAAGGCACAAAGCTAAGAAATCGAACAACAACAAATGGAATCATGTGACTCAAAACTAATCAATAAGAAGAACAATTCACCAATTTAACAAAACATCCAAAAACTCAATTGATCAAAATAACGATAGGGTAACGATAATCCAGGGTGACTCTATGATCATGAAAACAATCACTTTCAAACTCTCCATAAACATTTCAACTATAAAATAATTCTATAATGATCTAACGTAATTGTTCATTTCACATAACAATTTCAAAGAAAATGACATATATATAAAAGTATAAATTACCTATTTACTAGGTAACTCACAAAGAGAAAGCCATTAGACAATCAAGAACATAATCTACCAACAAAAGGTATCGCACTTTGTTTAATTAATAAAAACTGTCCTTTTTAACTATAAAACAATCTACTTTCCCTAATAAATCAATTCTCCTAATAATTTAATGTTTCTAATTTCATTATTTCCTATAATCATCTACTTTAAAATGGAATAACATCCTTTTCTTAACATTTAAATACACAAATAAATATTCTTTGGTTTCAACATTGACATAATCAAACATGTAGATATATATATAACATACTTACTAAATTTATGCATTATCATAAACTAATTATTATCAATTAAACAAAATCACAATATCAATGTTTACACTTTATTATGTAATTTATAAAATATTGTATTATTACAAGTGGATAAACATAAATATATATATAAATATTTTATCTTTCCTTGATCATTATGAAATGGTTTGAATAACTAATGTCGCTGTATAAACATATTCTACGAGTAAAAGATTAACATTTATTAAAACACAACTTAAATATTTTAAATCTAATAAATAAATCTACACAAGTATAAACCAATATCCCACATATATGTATATATTTAATTATATAGCCATGCATGTATATATATATATACATATACATATATACACAAATATGCATAGACTTATATAATTATATACATAAATATATATTTTGCATCTTATTATTAAAATTCTATCATAATATCTATGTTCAACAATGGTTGTTTACAGCCAACTGTATTTATTTATTTATTTATCTATTTTACCAGAATAAAATAAATTGCAATAACCTATTTTTTTTGAAAGAAACAACAATGATATATATATATATATATAAATAAATAAACAATAACCTTAAACAACGCCACAAGAAGGAAAGAGGTGGTTTCTCTCACAACAACACAAGAGGAGGGTATTTCTCAACCATTTACATGGTTGCGACCCTTCAACCATTCGTTAGGTGCCACTACAAGGCATCAGTCATGGAAAAACAGAGGCCACAAGATTTTGTTTGCCATATAATGGACAGGAACCAGTACAAACAAAGCTGGGAGATCTCAAGAGTTCATTCTCAAATTTCAAAAAGGTTCAACAAGTCCACCCCACGAACTATGAGAGCTTAAAAGCTGAAGGCGGAATTTATAAATGCTCAGCGAGGGCAGGCAGAGAATATTTTGGAAATTTAAAGAAAGGAAAATCGCATAGACCATGTGATGCCCCATTCATTTATCCCGATGAGTGAGCTAAGGAGGTGTGGGTGCGGCCAAGCCAGGCTGATGGTTTGGCTTTCCCACGGCCTTCATTAAGAGCCCTCCCCCAAAATAAATACACTAGGAAGAGTGGGGTAAGGTGCGCTGCCAGGTGAGACAAATCGGCCAGCATAAACATTACAAACATAAAGGAATGTTTACAATACTTTAACAAATAAAACCTCTAGTATAAAAGTGCACAGGTGAAATAGTAAGGAGATTGATAAAAAAAATAAAGGAATAAAAGAAAGCTCTGACATAGCAGATTGAGACAGCCAAAGAATTTAAATGGTACAAGACTTTTGTGTGGGGGACGGATCACATACTCCAAAATGGGAGATCTATGCGAAGTTGTTTAAATTGATTTGATAAACGGAGGCAGCAGGGTACTTTCAGATTCAAGAATTTACTAAATACCGAGGGGACAAATACACACAATAATCATGCGAATCATTTGCATAGAGGAAGCGAAATAGATGAATCGATAAATCGAATGGAAAGAGAGATAATAGCCACACCATACAAATCAAATCCCTTAAACATTACAAACCAAATAAATCGACATTTTAGATATAGTCATATTATTGTCAGACAGAGAATTCAAATACAGTGTTGAATAACATCAATTCCATTAATCGAGTACACAAAACAAAGCACGTTGAAGGCTAACCTAGAATCCTTCACTTCGCAGAGGGAGATGACAAGCTGAACGATCTTTGTAGTACCAAATCCATTAACCCAAAACATTTTTTCCCAAATTCTACTATGTTATTATTTTTGATAGACTAATGTTTTCTTTACAGAGAACTATTGCAGAGGAGAATTGTTTTCTTTTCCAAAATGAAAGGCTAACTCCAAAATCTAAAAGAAAACATTATTAAACTTGAGAAACGTTCTTGACAACCAAAAATCCGTTAAAATAACAAGTTTCTCATAATTTTCCTTTCCAAAAACAAAAATAAAAAAATAAGTGAAAATTTAAAACTAAAATCAGCAACTTGCACAATCCTTCTCTAGTTTGAAACTTTGCATGTATTTTCATGAGAAAACTTTCCTTGTTTTATTTCTTTTTCCTCACTTTTTCAGTTTTTCCATTTTCACTTAAATTTTCATTTCTAATAAATCCAAATTAATAATTAAATAAATAATATTATTTAAGCATCAATTTTAAAATTTAACAATATTATAATTGAAATATTATTCTATCTAACAATTAAAAATATTAATATCAACAATTAAAAACACTATATTCATTTAAATCAACAAAATATTTAAATTTGCACACTAACATAATATTTAATTAAATACTTGACATTTCACAAATCACTTTAATAATTAAATTTAATACTTTAATTAAATTGTTCACAACAATAATAAACAACGTTAAATCAAACTACTAATTAACGACATTTTAATAATGTACTTAATTAAAGCAACACTGAATTAATTAAACGACATTATAAATTAACAACTATATTAAATGATTAGACAACATTAATAATACCATTAAAATAAATCAACATGCCATCACAAATAAACACTTACACAAATGACCCAAAGACCAAAGCGGAGGGGCACTACAATTCTTGTGATTGTTGATTATTTTCTTTTGTGTGTCATGTATTCTTGCAACATGGGGATATCTTAAATTGAACTACTAACTCCATGTAATTATGAAATTAATATGGAATTATCCTATGGGAAAGGGTTATCCAAGCCATCTAAAGGTAACTACTCTTCAACCTATTAATGCTAAATAATTGAGAAAAATAAGAGATTGATCATGATTAAAAACTTGGATGTATATGTTATTTATTCTCTTTTGATTTATAATTTCATATTGAATCTATAGTGACAAAAAAAATATCCTTTTATATTTTCTCACTTGTTTGGGCCCTCCTAGTTAATTTGGACTTAATTGTGTCTTAATTTAGTGTTGTAAAATATATTTATTTACACTTTCACACTTATTCAGGGCTCCTTTAATTCATTGAGCTTAATTTTTCCTTTATTAGCACTTTAATTCATTTACCACGCCCATTTCATTGCATTTTTTGAATACGAAACCCGACATTCATTAATGCCTTAACATAACACTTCTTATTGAGCAATGTGTGTCTTAGGTTTAGAAACCTAAGACCCATTCACCCATGGGTGAATGGGCCCTCCCTTGATCTTCGGACCTAAATATAAATTATGTTTTTGGCGGTATTTTAATATATCTAAGTGTATATTCAACTATCGGCTTGTGATATTTGAATTTTGGGAAATTAAGATGCATATCTATAAATACAAGGTTATTTTCTAAGTATCATCTATATTTTTCAAGCTATAAGATTTCAAGAAGCATTCTTAAGTTAAATAATTTTATCAAAGGCATTCAAAGGTAGATTTATCAAATTTTTATTGTAACACTCAAGATCCAATTATCATGTCAAATTATTCTTGCATCATGAATGTTTTTGGAGCTAATATGGTGATGTAGGTGTCATGATCCAATCAAGCATTCAAAGCACTATCTCAAGCAAGATTAAAAGTTCAAGATCCACATCCATTGAAGCCATTTCATGCAAGTTTTAGTTTTACATTCAGAGGTTCACTCAAGGATTTTTTGAGTGGTAACATTACTTTGTTCATTCTTCATTCCCTCTTTCATGTTTCATTTCATTTCAAGGTTTGATTACCAAAATGGGGTTTGCCCAAGGAAAACCCCCATTCACCAAAAAAAAAACATTTTTCTCCTTTCATGTTGTGTTTGTAGAACTAGGTGGAAGAAAGCTTGAAGATCCTTTGAAGAGAAAAATTGAAGTTGAAAAAGTTGTAAAATTTGTCATAAAAGTTGTCATCTCACAAAAATTCATCTACAGAATTTATTTCCAACATTCTAACACTACCACTTGGATAAATTGGAAGATTCGAATTTGTATTAGAGGCTCACAAGAGTTGCAAAAAATCCCTGATAGTGGACCCATTCGCCCCTAGGCGAATGAGTCCTAATCAACCTTTGAAAACTAACTTTTGATGAAAAGTAAATTTAGATATTCCTTTCTTTGATCTAAAATTTGATTGTAGGTTCTATTAGTATTAAGTTTAAAATTATTGTTTCAAGTGTTAAGTTGCATTTTGGTGTTAGTTTACTATTTTTTGTTTTTCTCCCCAAAGTGTTGTTTGACCTCGACCCCTATCCTTCAATCATAAGGAAATATGAAGATTCACATCTTGAGTTGACTCACCTAAGGTTTGAAAGTCAAATAATATCAATCATCATCAGAAAGGCATCCACCATCCTTATCATATAGAAAATCCAAAAACATGTCAAAAAGTTAAGTCTGAAAATGCAAAATCCAAAAAAAACATAGGTCTGTGTCAGTCGAACTACGTGGTCTTTGCGTGTGTAACGTAGGCAAGGTTAATCTTTGATCAACCCCCAAGACCCCTAAAATAGGTTAGTAGGTTAGGTCTTTGGTCAAAATCTCAAAAATCCAAAAACATCACAAAATCGGGATGGATGATCTAAAATCTGAATAATGAATGAAACACTCTAAGTAAACAATGGATAAATTGAATTTTTTGATTATAATTTCTTTGGAGTAACTCAATGATGTATTAAACTAGAGGAACAAGGAAGAAGAATGATGTTTTTATTATCTTCTGTCTGTACGTTAATCATATAAATGTATGAATTATCGGAGGATGTGCTATGCAAATGTATCACCGATGACATTTAGAATTTACTCATTGAAATGATTAATCACTACCTATTTACGCAATGAATGCTCAGGTCGTCTCAGTTAAATCATACCTAGATGCTTGTGTTCAGTTGCAATATCAAAAATCATGAAAGAAGTACTCAAGTCGTCATTGGTCTAAAACATACCATTAATGGTTGTATTCACTTTCAACATCCAATAAAGCTCTATGATGACAAAAAGCACAAAGGTACTGTTAAAATGATAATCATTTTGCATATAGTTGCATGTTAACATTAGATTGCATTCATCATATTCATTATCTACAGAGTATTTGTTGCTAAAAGGATTCTAATCAATGATTATCTAATCTACAAATAAGACTGAGTATACTTGATATAATTCCAAAAATCATCAAAATGCATGTAGAAGTCATCATCTCATCATCATTTCATCATACATCAAATAATTTATGAATTAAATTGTGCCATAGGTACATCATGTTCACCTAAACCATAAAAACATTCGTTACATCATCATCCATCAAAATCATATACATACATCATTTTCATCCATACATTTTATCACATATAAAATAAATGCAAGTCATGCCATTATCATCATTACATCCATCCATTATCATTCATCATAAGATCATCATTTTCATCATCATCGCATTTAAAAATTAAAAACATTTATCCATCCATCCATACATTAACATCACATCATACATCCACGTATCATATGTTCTGCATATACATTTATCATAGAAACATCACATAAAATAAAAAGAATTTATCATTACATCATCACATATTGAAATAAAATCATTCATATAGATCATCACATACTGCATAAAACATCACATAATAAATGCATCCATCACATAGAATTCATAAACCATCATAAAATCACATCAACTGCATCTCATGTATATATCATCAGTGTCAAGTATACAATGAAGTCTGAAGATACATTATCAAAAATGAGCTACATCATAGATTACATCATGTCTCAAAAAGACAAATCACAGGAGGCATCTACGATCTGCTACTACCAGAATGTGTGGGCCCAATAGGACCTGTACCACCACCACCCCCAGAAGAACTAGGATCTCTGGGTGGAGGTTGTGTCACACCCTCACTCATTGTCCATGTGTGCGTCTGTCCAGATCTCGATGGGGCATAATTGAATCTGTGATCAGTAGGCACTGCATCATGATAGCTGCCTCTATAAAACTCTGCCTCTCGGCCAGCTCGCAAAACCTCTCTCATGTAGACTCCCACTGATGTACCATCAACCACTCTCTATAGGGTCTTCACTGTCTCCTATGCTCTCTCAACAATCTGCCGAGCACTGTCTCGCTCACCTGTCAAAGTGGCCACCTGCGTCTATACAGCTGCCAACTGTCCCTGAGCATGAACCTGCACCTGGGCCTACATCTGAGTTTGGATCTAAACGAGCAAACCCCGAGCTTGTACCAACTGCCCCTGCAATGTCTGAACTTGTGTCTGCAAACCTACAATCTATCTATGATGGTCCACAGGTGGCACTGTCACTACTCACCTCTTGCGAGACCTATTGGATGATGGACCACTACTAGATGGTCCTACCCCTTTGTCCCCTCCACTACCACCATCACTGTCATCACTGCTGCTGTCATCACTGCACCCTCCATGCTACTTCTTGCCAAAGTACCACCCTCACTCTCTGCGGAACCCTCTGCCACATCCTCCTCTACTAGTAGTGGTGCTAGCTCATCTGGAATGGTAATACGAAGATGTGGAACAAAGGCTAGGAATGCAACGTACTCCTCTGTGATTGGTTCCTCTGCAATGTCCCTCCGCATGTCCTAGGGTGATGGCTATAATGCCTTGTATCCCTCTACTAAAGCATCATATGATAAACAGGGCCCCCAATCAGGAATATCCATCCGTTGCCTAGCATAGTGGGCTACCCCCTATGCCATACACTACACGATGCCATACTGTCTATACACTCAGTGCAACAAGAATCTCTCTAAAACAAATGGTGTTCGACTGATCAAATACATGGAATAGTAGAGGTATCCCAACACTGCATCATCCTTGTCCCACTGCTCACAGTCTAAGTATGGATGCCAAGTAATAGTCTCAGTGTCATCAAAAACCCGCCTTTGGTGCTCTATATTGCCCATCCAGGCCTATGTAAGTTGACCTCTATATCTAAACACATAGGGTCTATCTGTTGGGCTATCTGCCACTAGAAATGCTCCTATGCCCACACCTGTATCAGGGTCATCCCTATTGATAAGCTGCATGCCCTTAGGTACACAACTGAGTGAACATCATGATAAAGATGTGCCAACATGCACACCCCCCATGCTTATCTAGTACCATGTACCATCATGCTCTCCAATGTCTCGCCCCAACCCACGAGGAGTCCCTTTGACCTACGATCAAGGCAAAAGAAACCTCCAATAAATCCAGCAAGCACTACTGGTAGTGTCACATATGAATCAACAATCCTCCTCCATCGGACGCTCGGACCCTCAATATCCTAATCCTAGAATACTCTGCGCAAAGCATCTCTATCGTTGGTCCCATGGGAATCATATGTTACAATCTCCCCCATGAACGAAATGTGCAGAATCCACCACACACCCTCGGGTGTGACCATCATCTCACCAATGGGTAGATGAAAGGTGTTGTGGTCACTATGCCACCTCTCAGCCAAAGCAGTCAACAGACCTTGATCAATCCTAATCTGGGGCATGTAAAGCAAACTAGTCAGGCCACATCAACCTATAATCTGGAGCTCATCTGGTGTCAGATCAGGTATCAACTCTGTAGTCCATGGAAACCTCTCTCACATCTAGAGAATGCCTAGATGCTCCTATCATCACAATGAAAAATCCACAATCAGTGTACTATTTCAAGAAATCAAAAGTCATTCTACTATCAAGTCTATTCCAAAAAAATTGGTATGAATTTTCGATCAAAATTCATGGGCGAACATCAACAAACCTCACCTATCATGAGGTTCATCAAATAGTATCTAATCTCACCTATCATGAGATTGTCGAATATTGAATCATTTCCTCGCCTATCATGAGGATCATCACAAATAGGATTTTCTTCTCACCTATCATGAGAACTAGTCTTATTTAAATCATCACAATCCAACATCAAGAATTTGGATTTCAATCATACCAATCCGAAGAATGGACATCATCAGAATTGACAAAATCAGGGTTTCCTAAGTCAAAATATGCAATTCTGACATGAAAGCGCTAAATCAGGCACCCGAAGCGCTAAATACCAAAAGCACTAATTTTTCAATCAAAAGTGCTAAATCAGGCACCCAAAGCGCTAAAACTCGAAAGTGCTACTTTAGCACTCTGATGCGCTATAACATGCATTCAAAGCGCTATTTTACCCTAAGCGCTAATTTTCCGCATCTAAGTGCTACAATAGTTCGTCAAAGTGTCCCTTTACCAAAAGCACTAGGACAGACCATGAAAGCACTAATCAACCAAATCAAAG
>CM021109.1:173214428-173351620 GCA_007115665.2 Sequoiadendron giganteum | reverse complement strand
GTGCATATGATGGATTTGCTCAGGGCTCGTCCATCTTTATTTTTTGGAATAGGAAGTCGATTAGAGGCTGAGACTTGGCTCATTGACCTCGACCGGTGTTTTGATTTGCATCCATATGGTAGTAATACCAAAGCATGGTGTGCTATCGTACATCTGCTGGGAATCGCGTCCTCATGGTGGAGTATTGAAGAGTAGAGGCTCCATACTGATATTCATTCAGTATCTTGGGAGACCTTCCTAGAGCGGTTCAGAGGTCATTTTTTATCCGACCACTAGCATCACCATCGAGGCGATGAGTATCACGCCTTGAGCCAAATGGCATTATCAGTAGCAAACTTGGCCAGGACACTTGGAGACCACACTGATGTACAATATGTCAGTAATTTAGCAGCAGTGTCTAGTGCTCGAGGAGGTCATCCTCTGGGAGGTGTATCTCCTAGGTCTCAGCAGGGGCCATCTCAGGGTGGTCAGCAGCAGCGGCAGGAATTGAAAAAGAAACGTAAAGGTTTCCAACTGAGGCAGGGGAACAAAAATTGGAGGCATGCGAACCGCTTCAATTTTGGTTAGCCAATCTAGAGTTCTCCGCCTGTGGCTGACTGGGGTAGTGTACAGCAACCTACTACACCTGTAGGAGTAAGTGGAGTTGGTAGTAACACAGGGTGTTACTCTTGTGGCCAACAAGGCCACCTTGCTAGGGTTTGCCCGCGATGAAACACTTTTGGAGTTGGTCGCTCAGTGCAGGATGCTCGTCCTCAAGGATCGAGGTTTTGAATGTTATGCAAGTTGGATGAGGGAGTTATATCCCTACTTATTTGCAGGCTTCCAGGAGTAAACCTGGTCTTTTGGGGGGAGGATGTAATACCCCTCCATTTTGCTTCTCGTTTCATGTTGTTTTATGTTTTGCTTGGGTTACAACTACTTTGATACTGGACACATTTTTATTATGATGTTTTGATCACTACTCTTGAGCGACAACTATTATTGTGTGATGTGATTATTTGATTTTATTTCACATGCTTTGATGAATTAATGATGTCAGTAGAATTATCATGAGATTATTTATGTGAGTATTGTTTATGACGTTAGTGTCAGTCTTTGATGAGTGTATTGGTGAAGAAGACGGGTTCGCATCACTCGTTTGCGAGCGCCCTGCGAATCCGAGATTTCTTCTTCACGGTGTGAATTATATGTTGGATATATTATGTTGTTTACTTGATTTCAGGTTGCAGGTACATGACATCGACTCCACCTGGTTTCACAGGTTTGAGCGTGTCGATCCAACGGTTAAGTTGAACGAGAGATAGTAGCTTGGTAACATGTGTCAGGCCTACACCCTAGCCTTAGTGTGTCGTCAGTCTTGATTATTGAGTCATGTTGTATCTTATTTGATGTCAGGTAATGTTTTGAAAAGTGTTGACTTATTAAATAGTTCTTTTAGAAAATTGCATTGGCTGGAAGAGATGTTTATTTTTATATTGTATTAATGTTATGCTTATTGGTTATATTTAAAATTATTATTGAAATTAAACTTAAATTACTTGATTAATTAAATTTAAATCTCAAGGGATTAAATTTAATTATTAAATAATTGTAAGTAAGTTAGTAAACTTAAATTATTTAATTTATTAAATTTAAATCTCAAGGGATTAAATTTAATTATTAAATAATTGAAAGTAAATGAATTAAAGTTAAATTATTTAGTTAATTAAATTTAAATCTCAAGGGATTGGATTTAGTTATTAAATAATTTAATAAAAATTAAGTAAGTATATTTAATTGTTAAATTAAATTAAATCAAAAGGGGATTTATAAGAAATTGAAATTTTACTTTAAAGTCAAAATTAGGGCCTTCTAAAAAGGGGAAATGAAATTAATATCTAAATTCAATTTTTGCATTGAATGTGAATTAGGGTTGCATTAGGTTATTTTGGAGTTATGAGGAAATGATGTTTTATAAGATTAGGGCAGAAAAGTTTGGGGATTCTTCTTCTTCTTTCTTTTTTTCATAGGCATGAAATTTTTGGAGAAAGTTTGCACATGAAAGATTTTGGAAGTATTTTCTGTTGGTAGAATTAACTTGAAAGGAGAGAAAATTCTGTGAAGAAGGTGGAGCTATTGGATCAAAGCTAGCTGAAAATTCATTGCATTATTGAAAAGGAGTTGTGAGGATTTTAAGGGAAGTTCTGCATCAAGAATCTTGGCTATTTCCTGTGGCTTCAAATAACCAGGTTTTCTTTAATTCTTTGATTTATTGTTCTTAGTTTAATCTATTTTCTAAATGATAGAAATTGCAAAATTGGTGATTTAATTGAAACCCTAGGTTGAACTTCAACATTTAGGTTTCAGATTTGTATTTCAAAACACAAACCCTCTTTAGAAAATTATGTTGAAAAACTCAAAACAATTTATTGTTTTTCCTTTGTTTAAGTTATTTGAAACATGGAAAAAATGGGTTCTTTTGGTTTTCAGATTTTAATCTCTTGAACATGAGATGTTCTATTGTTGTCAAAATTTTATTACTGGTTTTTAAATTTATTTCTTTCAATTTCACCAGTAAAATTGATTCTGGAAAAAATATATATATGTAAATATACATTACATATATCATATTTTAAATATGATATATATAACATATATTTACAAATATATGAAAATTTGTGTTGCATTTCGAATTTATGTTTGAAACGTCGTACGACGATTTTGTTGGAAATTCGTACTATGCGTACGAAGTTGTTGTTTTATTTTTTTTGATAAAAAAAATAATATATTGTATGTGTGGGGAGGTTCGGCCCTCCCACTATCCTTTTGTTGGGGTACGCAGTACCCACTGGGCAGTGCACCCACCACATGGGGGGACGCACTGTCCCATGGGGACTGCGGCCTCCTACTTACATTGTCGGCCTCCCTTGGCACTGTAGTCGGCTGTTGTACATAGTATAGTCGGTGCAGGCTATGTGCAGGCACTGCACAGGGGTACGGGGTACCATCCGTCGGACGGGGTACCGTCCGGCCTTGCAAGGTTTTATTTTTAATTTTTATTTTTATTTTTATATTTTAATTCGTTTTTCTTTTAATTTTATTTAATTTTGTTTTTTTTTATTTTTTTTATTAATTGATTGTTTTTTTTGTGTATTATTTTATTATAATACATTTAAATATGTATATATAATATTTAAGTTATATATATTATATGTATTTTAATATTATATAGTAATGTATATAATATTTAATATATATTCTGTATGTAATTATATATTATATATTAAGGTATTTAATATTTAATGTGTGTAATTGTAAATGGAAATGGGTGGTTAAAATATTGATTTATCATGAGATAATCGATTAAACTTTTAGACTATTTATAGGATAGAGCAAAAGTCTTTTATAATCAATGATTAAGGTAGGATCATGTTAGAATATGTTTATTTTTCCTTATATTTTGTTTTTGAATTTGGGTGCTTGCAAAGTATTTTGTTGATGGTATTTTCAATGGAAACAAATAATATGCTTGGCCAAATTGATAGGAAAAGATATCTGTTTTGATAAAGGGGGGGTTATTAATTTCGTACTAAAACTTTGAATGGTATTATTCTAATTTATGCGAAAAGCATTAGATAGGAACATGGTTTTAGGATAACCAAATATAGTATTTTTCATTGCCAATGCATGATTATATTGTGTTTTTTTTTAATGATTACTTTGAGAATGGATGTTTGAGTTTTAGATTGTAAAGTCTTCCAGTAGATGTGGGTTATTCCCTTGTTAAGTTATTGTTTGATTTTCCCTTGGGTAGTGTTACAAGTGTTTTGGTTCCTCCTAGTGTTTGAGTGGATTTCTATGTGGTTGTCTCCTAAGATAGGAGAGAGTACGTTGTTTCAGTTTGGTAACACTTGAGTAACCCTTGGAGTCTAGATTTGAGTAGCATATTATCCATTAGAAGAGTGGCTTTTGTTAGGGGCTAGAGCCCAAAGAGGTAAACCGGGTAACCTTCAGAAGTGATTTTAACAACTAAAAATTAAAGTAATATACTTAGATGATTAGGATGCATTTCACATTAATCAAGATAAATTAACCTCCCTCATAGGCATAAGGGCTTGTTTAGACTTGGGGTGAGTGAGAAGGCTTGGAATGGCAAGATCAACTATCTTGTCCATACGAGAGTTAGTTGATTCTGCTTGAGTGAGTATGAGGGTCGGGATTCGGTTGAGGTCTCCAGGATTACTTGTGTCGGAGCCTATGAAGAATGCCCAGAGGAGATCTCATGACGCACTTTGTGATGACACTCTGTCTAGGATAACACTGTATTATGTTGTGCGTATGGTTTCTTTAGCACACTTGATTATAATATGTCTGGAAGCAATGTAACCATGATTAGAGTTAGACTTATATTGTGCATATGTGTGGTTGATTCATTTTGTATCAGTATGAGTCTTCCTTTGGTTTGAGGTAGTAGGTTTCTCGTCCATGTTACTTTGTTACTATCTCCTAGCATGGGGGGTGGGCCTTCAGGTACCACTAGGTTGGGTGGAACATGCACCAAAACTGTTGGGTCCCCCTTGATCTTCAACACTTGGTGGCGAGACATCCAGATGGATAGCTCGCAGTTCTTGCTTTTAATTCTTGTACTTTGGATTTCAAATTTGTAATGATATTGATTTACCCCTCTTGTGTTATGAGGTGGACCTTGTAATGATCATACTTATGTATTTTGACTCATTTTGGGAATGAGGATTGTAATAGATTTATGTAATAGATTTATGTAATGGATGCTTCATTTATATCTCATATCTTCTTATGTTAGTTGAATGTTATTACTTGAGTTATTAATTTTCAATGTAATTTAGATGTATGTTAATGGGGATTTTTGTAATCTCAGTTATGTAACCCTAGGGGATGTTGTCAATTACAGTTGAACATGTGGGTTTAATTCACTTCTTTAAAAAAAAAATTAGTATGCTTGTTTAGTGAATTGAAACTTCCTCTAGGGTTGCGTGGTAGGGCATTACAACACTCATGAACTCAAGGCACAAAGTTAAGAAATTGAACAACAAAAAATAGATTCCCGTGACTCAAAACTAATCAAGAAGAAGAATAATTCACCAATTTAACAAAAAATCAACAAACTCAATTGATCAAAATAACGATAGGGTAACGATAATCCAGGGTGACTCTATGATCATAGAAACAATCACTTTCAAACTCTACCATAAATATTTCAACTATAAAATAACTCTATAATGATCTAACGTAATTGATCATTTCAAATAAAAATTTCAAGGACAAGGACACATATATAAAATATCAATTACATATTTACTAGGTACCTCACAAAGAGAAATCCATTAGACAATCAAGAACATAATCTACCAACAAAAGGTATCACACTTTGTTTAATTAATAAAAACCTTCCATTTTAACTATAAGTCAATCTACTTTCCATAATAAATCAATTCTCCTAATAATTTAATGTTTCCAATTTCATTATTTACTATAATCATCTACTTTAAAATGGAAGAACGTCCTTTTCTTAACATTTAAATACACAAATAAATATTCTTTAGTTTCAACATTGACATAATCAAACATGTAGATATATATAACATACTTACTAAATTTATGCATTATCATAAACTAATTATTTTTAATTAAATAAAAAACACAACATCAATGTTTACACTTTATTACGTAATTTGTAAAAAATGATATTATTACAAGTGGATAAACATAAATATATATATATAAACATTTTATCTTTCCTCGATCATTATGAATTCGTTTGAATAACTAATGTCACTATATAAACGTATTCTGCGAGTAAAAGATTAACACTTATTAAAACACAACTTAAATCTTTTAAATCTAATAAATAAATCTACACAAGTATAAACCAAGTCAATATCCCATATCCCATATATATGTATATATTTACTTATATACCCATGCATATATATATATATATATAAAAGATTAACACTTATTAAAACACAACTTAAAATCTTTTAAATCTAATAAATAAATCTACACAAGTATAAACCAAGTCAATATCCCATATCCCATATATATGTATATATTTACTTGTATACCCATGCATATATATATACATGCATGGGTATACAAGTAAATATATACATATATATGGGATATGGGATATTGACTTGGTTTATACTTGTGTAGATTTATTTATTAGATTTAAAAGATTTTAAGTTGTGTTTTAATAAGTGTTAATCTTTTACTCGCAGAATACATTTATATAGTGACATTAGTTATTCAAACGAATTCATAATGATCGAGGAAAGATAAAATGTTTATATATATATTTATGTTTATCCACTTGTAAAATAAATATATATTTTACATTCTATTATTAAAATTCTATCATAATATCTATGTTCAAGAATGGTTGTTTGCAGCCAACTATATTTATTTATTTATTTATCAATTTTACTTGAATGAAATAAATTGCAATAACATAATTTTTTTTGAAATAAAGAGAAATGATATATATATAATTAAATAACCAAACAATAACCTTAAACAACGTTGTAAGAAGGAAAGAGGTGGTTGCGCTCATAGAAGAACAAGAGGAGGGTATTTCTCAGCCATTTACATGGCTGCAACCCTCCAACCATTCGTTAGGCACCACTACAAGGCATCAGTCACAGAAAAATAGAGGCCACAAGATTTTGTTTTCCATGTAATGGGTAGGGACCGGTACAAACAAAGTTGGGAGATTTCAAGAGTTCATTCTCAAATTTTGAAAAGGTTTAGTAGGTGCACCCCACAAACTGTGAGAGCTTAAAAGTTGAAGGCCGAATTTATAAATGCTCAGCAAGGGCGGGCAAAGAAGGTTTTTTGAAATTATGAAAAAGGCAACTCGCATAGACCATGCGATGTCCCATGCATTTATCCTAGTGGTTGAGCTAAGGAGGTGTGGGCGTGGCCAAGCCAGGTCGATGGTCTGGCTTTCCCAGCGCCTTCATCAAACAAGAATACAAAAGAGCCCTCCCCGAAAAGAAATACGCTAGAAAGAAAAGGAAGAGAGGGGTAAGGTGTGTTCCGAGATGAGACAATTCGGCCAGCATAAACATTATAGACATAAAGGAATGTTTACAATACTTTAACAAATAAAACCTCCAGTATAAAAGTGCGCAAGTGAAATAGTAAGGAGATTGATAAAAAAATAAAGGAATAAAAGGAAGCTCTGATGTAGCAGATTGAGACAACCAAATAATTTAAATGGTACAAGACTTTTGTGTGGGGGATGGATCACATCCTCCAAAACGAGAGATCTATGCGAAGTTGGAGAAATTGGTTTGACAAACGGAGGCAGCAGGGTACTTCCACATTCAAGAATTTACTAAATACTGAGGGGACAAATATACGCAATAAGCATGTGAATCATTTGTACAGAGGAACCAAAATAGATGAAGCAATAAATAGAATGGAAAGAGAGAAAATATCCACACCATACAAATCAAATCCCTTAAACATTACAAACCAAATAAATTAGCATTTTAGATATAGTCATATTATTGCAAGACAGAAAATTCGAATACAATGTTGAATAACATCAATTCCATTAATCGAGTACACGAAAAAAAGCACGATGAAGGCTAACCTGGAATCCTTCACTTCGCAGAGGGAGATGACAAGCTGAATGATCTCGTTTGCAATACCAAATCCGTTCACCTAGAACAATTTCCCCAAATTCTACTAATTGTGCTATTATTTTTGATAGACTAATATTTTCTTTATAAAGAACTATTGCAGAGGAGAATTGTTTTCTTTTCCAAAATGAAAGGCTAACTCTGAAATTGCAAAGAAAACATTATTGAACTTGAGAAACATTCTTGGCACAAAAAATCCGTTAAAATAACAAGTTTCTCATATTTTTCCTTTCGAAAAACAAAAATCAAAGAAAAAGTCAAAATTTAAAACTAAAATCAGCAACTTGCACAATCCTTCTCTATTTCGAAACTTTGCATGTATTTACATGCAAAAACTTTCCTTGTTTTATTTCTTTTTTCCCCACTTTTTCAGTTTTGCCATTTTCACTTAAATTTTCATTTCAAATAAATCCAAATTAATAATTAAATGAACAATATTATAATTTAAATATTAGTCTATTTAACAATTAAAAATATTAATATCAACAATATTAATTAAACGACATTATAAATTAACAACTATATTAAATGATTAGACAACATTAATAATACCATTAAAATTAATCAACATGCCATCACAAATAAACACTTACACAAATTACCTAAAGACCAAAGTAGAGGGGCACTACATCCTCCCCCCCAAGCCTCGACTTACTCCTGGAAGTCACAAAGTCAGGAAAAATAGATGTGGTTATAAACAACATCATCACAACTCACACACAAAGTTGGAAATACCAAACAAGGCAACTGACAAAGTAAACAAACCAACAGATGGGGTTACCAAACACACATTGGGGATCTTTTCTCATCTCCTATTTCTGCATCATATCCATTAGGTTTTTGACGTACACTTAGACTTGACAATGCAGGTGGAGTAGGTACCTAGTACCTAGAACCTGCATAAAACAAGATTTCAAAAAAAAAATACATATATATCAATTTAACAAACACATCGTGAGAAGAAATCATAGTGTAGTAGGACACTCACAAATGAGTGATGCTACCCTTTTCCCCTCACCAAGACCTCATACAATAACCAAAAAATCAAATAATAGTAATTACATTATAAGCAACATCATATAACTATCACTAATTAGATGCATACTGAGCATAATCATAAGCCACATGATACAAATAATCCAAATTATCCAAACACACTACTAACTCCATAAGTCCAATGTAACAAAAAAATCAATTTATAATTTCATGATCATCAAAATCCAATGAAATGTCATCCAAAACAATCTAGAATGGTGAAACAAACAACTATAAATTCTCAAAGTGCAAAACATAATTAATAAGTATCAATGTAGAGAAAGCAACTCTAGAGGCACTTCCTCAGTCTCTTGTAGCATAGGATTTTCATGGGCTCTTGAGTCAGCTGCCCGACCACTACCAGTAATCTCCACATGTGTGCCCTGATGCTCTGCCTGATGGAAATCAACCACTGCACTCACCCTATGGGACCTTCCTGCATCATTCCTCGATGGCTCCATGTTGCTGGCCTCTGATTGGATTCAGCTTTGTTCCTCTAAGGATATTTTCTAGCTGCTTTGTTCCTCTAAGGATATTTTCTAGCTATGTGGCCCTATTGGCCGCAAGAGAAACAACTTTTACCTCTACCAATTGCAGCCTGTGTGCTTCGAGCTAACTGGATAGGACAATGGAGTTGGGCTCGCAACCAACTCTGGATCCTTCTAAAAAAAAAATAACCACCCCAAAACCCAAAGCCTACTAGAGATGCCCTACCAATTGAACACCAATCATCCAACTCTCAACCTCCAAACCACTACTAGAACTATTGATGAGCGGAGATTTTTTCCTCAAAAGGCCCATCATAAGTCCCGCTAAAGATGAAACATGTATCCTCCTAGGGAAACTATCTCTCTCCCTAAACACTTGTTGATCACCCTCTTGTCTAGGGCCAAGCCAGGTAAGAATATCCTAAAAAAAGGAACGTAACTGAGGACCCAGATGCTCCTCATGATCATTCTCATGGGGACTCAGAAAAGAAGTGTTCAGACGATTAATTCCAAGACCACCTCCTATACCTCTAGCTTGACCATGACCCCTAGGAATTCTACACACATCACCCAAGAAAAGGGTCACAAACAATTAGGTGAGGGTGACAAAAAGGAAAATATAGAAACTCAAAATTCAAGCACTATATTCATGATTTTAAACACATTCTTTACATACACAAAATTCACATTACCGGAAAACACACAAGGCTATCCAAGATTCCATGATATGTTTCCTGATATAAAGGATATCAGTGCATTGTGCAATACACCGAGGGTCCTATCCCTTCCACCGATTTTCTACACCATTGGACCACACACCACCTATGGACCCGTTTAAGGTTGTCAATCGCGAATGGTAAACAAAGGAAAACATAAACACATGAGTACATGCACTAGGTCGAGATAATGGGCTCAATGTATCCAAAGTACCTAGTGTGTGAACCCAGTGCTTTGATACCAAGTTGTAACACCTTGCTAGGCAAACTCCAAAGGACAACTAACAACAACAATTTACAGCACATTTTTTTTTTTTTTTAGAATAATAACTAGCAATAACCATAATTAAATAAACATACAACATTATGATAATTACATATCGACAACTAACTAGTCCCATGGGGTTACATGGTTGCATTACTCACAAACATTCCCAACCAATTAACATCATTACAAACTAAATGCAAAGTGAATAAATGATAGAAGCATACATTCACAAGATATCATAAAGATAAATATACAACCATCCATAATCCATAGAGATGACAAGAGTACATACATAATTTTATTACATATCAATTTATAGTTCAATATTACAATTGTGGAGAATATTTCCACATATACAACACTTCAAAGATACAATAGTACATACATAATGCTTCCCTTATATCAATAGGAAGAGTACAAGACTAATACATCAATGATGAAAAAAGTACAAAGCATAGAACGATCTTCAATCTTGTGAACTCCTGGAGTCGTTGCATCCACTTCCACTTCTAACCTCATGAAAACAATCTAGGAACCCAATGGAGTGCATAGAACATTCCACCCGACCATGTGGACCAGGGGCTAAGGTCTACCCCTCATGTTAGGAGATGACAAGAGGACCCACAACATAAAAATAGTCAAGAATACAAGGCTAACATGATTCCACAATCCAAAAGGTGACAAGACAAAAACATAAGAACAATCACTTCCAGAGGTACCAAAACAACGAGGGGCGGGGAAATTATAAACATACTTGGTTGCTAAAGGGTGGAGTGTCATCACATAATTTTGACATGGGTTACCCAATGCGGATCTTTATAGGTTACCGACCCCTCTACCCGGTTAAACCCTGGCAACCTCAACTGATCCCCGACCCCCATTCTCACTCATGTGGGATCAACATACCTTTCAATAGGACAAGGTAGTTGATCTTTGTCATTTCAGGCCTTCCCACTCACCTCAAGCCTAAACAAGCACTTGAGCCATGAGTGAGGCTAACTTATCTAGATTTATGTGAGGTACTACACCAAACCCCCTAATTAAATATCAAGTTATCATTGACTAAGGAAACTCTCAATGAGTTACCTGTAAGCCACTTTGTCCACCAGCCCCCATTGAGAGCCACTCCCCCTACTAACAAAAAAAGACTCATAACCAAAAACAGGGCAAGCCAACTTGCACTAACTAAAAAAACCAAATAAGAAAATACATCAAGTGATGCATACACCATCTCACACTAGAACCCATGATAAGACAAATTCCAAGTGCAAGGCTAAAACCCACCAAATCAAATAAAACACATGAACCATGGTTCACAAAGAACCAAAAAGAAAACCAATTATAAAGAAAAAATTCCTTTCCCCTCCTCTGAAAGACAATAGAAAATAGTCCACTCATGAACTCAAGGCACAAAGCTAAGAAATCGAACAACAACAAATGGAATCATGTGACTCAAAACTAATCAATAAGAAGAACAATTCACCAATTTAACAAAACATCCAAAAACTCAATTGATCAAAATAACGATAGGGTAACGATAATCCAGGGTGACTCTATGATCATGAAAACAATCACTTTCAAACTCTCCATAAACATTTCAACTATAAAATAATTCTATAATGATCTAACGTAATTGTTCATTTCACATAACAATTTCAAAGAAAATGACATATATATAAAAGTATAAATTACCTATTTACTAGGTAACTCACAAAGAGAAAGCCATTAGACAATCAAGAACATAATCTACCAACAAAAGGTATCGCACTTTGTTTAATTAATAAAAACTGTCCTTTTTAACTATAAAACAATCTACTTTCCCTAATAAATCAATTCTCCTAATAATTTAATGTTTCTAATTTCATTATTTCCTATAATCATCTACTTTAAAATGGAATAACATCCTTTTCTTAACATTTAAATACACAAATAAATATTCTTTGGTTTCAACATTGACATAATCAAACATGTAGATATATATATAACATACTTACTAAATTTATGCATTATCATAAACTAATTATTATCAATTAAACAAAATCACAATATCAATGTTTACACTTTATTATGTAATTTATAAAATATTGTATTATTACAAGTGGATAAACATAAATATATATATAAATATTTTATCTTTCCTTGATCATTATGAAATGGTTTGAATAACTAATGTCGCTGTATAAACATATTCTACGAGTAAAAGATTAACATTTATTAAAACACAACTTAAATATTTTAAATCTAATAAATAAATCTACACAAGTATAAACCAATATCCCACATATATGTATATATTTAATTATATAGCCATGCATGTATATATATATATACATATACATATATACACAAATATGCATAGACTTATATAATTATATACATAAATATATATTTTGCATCTTATTATTAAAATTCTATCATAATATCTATGTTCAACAATGGTTGTTTACAGCCAACTGTATTTATTTATTTATTTATCTATTTTACCAGAATAAAATAAATTGCAATAACCTATTTTTTTTGAAAGAAACAACAATGATATATATATATATATATAAATAAATAAACAATAACCTTAAACAACGCCACAAGAAGGAAAGAGGTGGTTTCTCTCACAACAACACAAGAGGAGGGTATTTCTCAACCATTTACATGGTTGCGACCCTTCAACCATTCGTTAGGTGCCACTACAAGGCATCAGTCATGGAAAAACAGAGGCCACAAGATTTTGTTTGCCATATAATGGACAGGAACCAGTACAAACAAAGCTGGGAGATCTCAAGAGTTCATTCTCAAATTTCAAAAAGGTTCAACAAGTCCACCCCACGAACTATGAGAGCTTAAAAGCTGAAGGCGGAATTTATAAATGCTCAGCGAGGGCAGGCAGAGAATATTTTGGAAATTTAAAGAAAGGAAAATCGCATAGACCATGTGATGCCCCATTCATTTATCCCGATGAGTGAGCTAAGGAGGTGTGGGTGCGGCCAAGCCAGGCTGATGGTTTGGCTTTCCCACGGCCTTCATTAAGAGCCCTCCCCCAAAATAAATACACTAGGAAGAGTGGGGTAAGGTGCGCTGCCAGGTGAGACAAATCGGCCAGCATAAACATTACAAACATAAAGGAATGTTTACAATACTTTAACAAATAAAACCTCTAGTATAAAAGTGCACAGGTGAAATAGTAAGGAGATTGATAAAAAAAATAAAGGAATAAAAGAAAGCTCTGACATAGCAGATTGAGACAGCCAAAGAATTTAAATGGTACAAGACTTTTGTGTGGGGGACGGATCACATACTCCAAAATGGGAGATCTATGCGAAGTTGTTTAAATTGATTTGATAAACGGAGGCAGCAGGGTACTTTCAGATTCAAGAATTTACTAAATACCGAGGGGACAAATACACACAATAATCATGCGAATCATTTGCATAGAGGAAGCGAAATAGATGAATCGATAAATCGAATGGAAAGAGAGATAATAGCCACACCATACAAATCAAATCCCTTAAACATTACAAACCAAATAAATCGACATTTTAGATATAGTCATATTATTGTCAGACAGAGAATTCAAATACAGTGTTGAATAACATCAATTCCATTAATCGAGTACACAAAACAAAGCACGTTGAAGGCTAACCTAGAATCCTTCACTTCGCAGAGGGAGATGACAAGCTGAACGATCTTTGTAGTACCAAATCCATTAACCCAAAACATTTTTTCCCAAATTCTACTATGTTATTATTTTTGATAGACTAATGTTTTCTTTACAGAGAACTATTGCAGAGGAGAATTGTTTTCTTTTCCAAAATGAAAGGCTAACTCCAAAATCTAAAAGAAAACATTATTAAACTTGAGAAACGTTCTTGACAACCAAAAATCCGTTAAAATAACAAGTTTCTCATAATTTTCCTTTCCAAAAACAAAAATAAAAAAATAAGTGAAAATTTAAAACTAAAATCAGCAACTTGCACAATCCTTCTCTAGTTTGAAACTTTGCATGTATTTTCATGAGAAAACTTTCCTTGTTTTATTTCTTTTTCCTCACTTTTTCAGTTTTTCCATTTTCACTTAAATTTTCATTTCTAATAAATCCAAATTAATAATTAAATAAATAATATTATTTAAGCATCAATTTTAAAATTTAACAATATTATAATTGAAATATTATTCTATCTAACAATTAAAAATATTAATATCAACAATTAAAAACACTATATTCATTTAAATCAACAAAATATTTAAATTTGCACACTAACATAATATTTAATTAAATACTTGACATTTCACAAATCACTTTAATAATTAAATTTAATACTTTAATTAAATTGTTCACAACAATAATAAACAACGTTAAATCAAACTACTAATTAACGACATTTTAATAATGTACTTAATTAAAGCAACACTGAATTAATTAAACGACATTATAAATTAACAACTATATTAAATGATTAGACAACATTAATAATACCATTAAAATAAATCAACATGCCATCACAAATAAACACTTACACAAATGACCCAAAGACCAAAGCGGAGGGGCACTACAATTCTTGTGATTGTTGATTATTTTCTTTTGTGTGTCATGTATTCTTGCAACATGGGGATATCTTAAATTGAACTACTAACTCCATGTAATTATGAAATTAATATGGAATTATCCTATGGGAAAGGGTTATCCAAGCCATCTAAAGGTAACTACTCTTCAACCTATTAATGCTAAATAATTGAGAAAAATAAGAGATTGATCATGATTAAAAACTTGGATGTATATGTTATTTATTCTCTTTTGATTTATAATTTCATATTGAATCTATAGTGACAAAAAAAATATCCTTTTATATTTTCTCACTTGTTTGGGCCCTCCTAGTTAATTTGGACTTAATTGTGTCTTAATTTAGTGTTGTAAAATATATTTATTTACACTTTCACACTTATTCAGGGCTCCTTTAATTCATTGAGCTTAATTTTTCCTTTATTAGCACTTTAATTCATTTACCACGCCCATTTCATTGCATTTTTTGAATACGAAACCCGACATTCATTAATGCCTTAACATAACACTTCTTATTGAGCAATGTGTGTCTTAGGTTTAGAAACCTAAGACCCATTCACCCATGGGTGAATGGGCCCTCCCTTGATCTTCGGACCTAAATATAAATTATGTTTTTGGCGGTATTTTAATATATCTAAGTGTATATTCAACTATCGGCTTGTGATATTTGAATTTTGGGAAATTAAGATGCATATCTATAAATACAAGGTTATTTTCTAAGTATCATCTATATTTTTCAAGCTATAAGATTTCAAGAAGCATTCTTAAGTTAAATAATTTTATCAAAGGCATTCAAAGGTAGATTTATCAAATTTTTATTGTAACACTCAAGATCCAATTATCATGTCAAATTATTCTTGCATCATGAATGTTTTTGGAGCTAATATGGTGATGTAGGTGTCATGATCCAATCAAGCATTCAAAGCACTATCTCAAGCAAGATTAAAAGTTCAAGATCCACATCCATTGAAGCCATTTCATGCAAGTTTTAGTTTTACATTCAGAGGTTCACTCAAGGATTTTTTGAGTGGTAACATTACTTTGTTCATTCTTCATTCCCTCTTTCATGTTTCATTTCATTTCAAGGTTTGATTACCAAAATGGGGTTTGCCCAAGGAAAACCCCCATTCACCAAAAAAAAAACATTTTTCTCCTTTCATGTTGTGTTTGTAGAACTAGGTGGAAGAAAGCTTGAAGATCCTTTGAAGAGAAAAATTGAAGTTGAAAAAGTTGTAAAATTTGTCATAAAAGTTGTCATCTCACAAAAATTCATCTACAGAATTTATTTCCAACATTCTAACACTACCACTTGGATAAATTGGAAGATTCGAATTTGTATTAGAGGCTCACAAGAGTTGCAAAAAATCCCTGATAGTGGACCCATTCGCCCCTAGGCGAATGAGTCCTAATCAACCTTTGAAAACTAACTTTTGATGAAAAGTAAATTTAGATATTCCTTTCTTTGATCTAAAATTTGATTGTAGGTTCTATTAGTATTAAGTTTAAAATTATTGTTTCAAGTGTTAAGTTGCATTTTGGTGTTAGTTTACTATTTTTTGTTTTTCTCCCCAAAGTGTTGTTTGACCTCGACCCCTATCCTTCAATCATAAGGAAATATGAAGATTCACATCTTGAGTTGACTCACCTAAGGTTTGAAAGTCAAATAATATCAATCATCATCAGAAAGGCATCCACCATCCTTATCATATAGAAAATCCAAAAACATGTCAAAAAGTTAAGTCTGAAAATGCAAAATCCAAAAAAAACATAGGTCTGTGTCAGTCGAACTACGTGGTCTTTGCGTGTGTAACGTAGGCAAGGTTAATCTTTGATCAACCCCCAAGACCCCTAAAATAGGTTAGTAGGTTAGGTCTTTGGTCAAAATCTCAAAAATCCAAAAACATCACAAAATCGGGATGGATGATCTAAAATCTGAATAATGAATGAAACACTCTAAGTAAACAATGGATAAATTGAATTTTTTGATTATAATTTCTTTGGAGTAACTCAATGATGTATTAAACTAGAGGAACAAGGAAGAAGAATGATGTTTTTATTATCTTCTGTCTGTACGTTAATCATATAAATGTATGAATTATCGGAGGATGTGCTATGCAAATGTATCACCGATGACATTTAGAATTTACTCATTGAAATGATTAATCACTACCTATTTACGCAATGAATGCTCAGGTCGTCTCAGTTAAATCATACCTAGATGCTTGTGTTCAGTTGCAATATCAAAAATCATGAAAGAAGTACTCAAGTCGTCATTGGTCTAAAACATACCATTAATGGTTGTATTCACTTTCAACATCCAATAAAGCTCTATGATGACAAAAAGCACAAAGGTACTGTTAAAATGATAATCATTTTGCATATAGTTGCATGTTAACATTAGATTGCATTCATCATATTCATTATCTACAGAGTATTTGTTGCTAAAAGGATTCTAATCAATGATTATCTAATCTACAAATAAGACTGAGTATACTTGATATAATTCCAAAAATCATCAAAATGCATGTAGAAGTCATCATCTCATCATCATTTCATCATACATCAAATAATTTATGAATTAAATTGTGCCATAGGTACATCATGTTCACCTAAACCATAAAAACATTCGTTACATCATCATCCATCAAAATCATATACATACATCATTTTCATCCATACATTTTATCACATATAAAATAAATGCAAGTCATGCCATTATCATCATTACATCCATCCATTATCATTCATCATAAGATCATCATTTTCATCATCATCGCATTTAAAAATTAAAAACATTTATCCATCCATCCATACATTAACATCACATCATACATCCACGTATCATATGTTCTGCATATACATTTATCATAGAAACATCACATAAAATAAAAAGAATTTATCATTACATCATCACATATTGAAATAAAATCATTCATATAGATCATCACATACTGCATAAAACATCACATAATAAATGCATCCATCACATAGAATTCATAAACCATCATAAAATCACATCAACTGCATCTCATGTATATATCATCAGTGTCAAGTATACAATGAAGTCTGAAGATACATTATCAAAAATGAGCTACATCATAGATTACATCATGTCTCAAAAAGACAAATCACAGGAGGCATCTACGATCTGCTACTACCAGAATGTGTGGGCCCAATAGGACCTGTACCACCACCACCCCCAGAAGAACTAGGATCTCTGGGTGGAGGTTGTGTCACACCCTCACTCATTGTCCATGTGTGCGTCTGTCCAGATCTCGATGGGGCATAATTGAATCTGTGATCAGTAGGCACTGCATCATGATAGCTGCCTCTATAAAACTCTGCCTCTCGGCCAGCTCGCAAAACCTCTCTCATGTAGACTCCCACTGATGTACCATCAACCACTCTCTATAGGGTCTTCACTGTCTCCTATGCTCTCTCAACAATCTGCCGAGCACTGTCTCGCTCACCTGTCAAAGTGGCCACCTGCGTCTATACAGCTGCCAACTGTCCCTGAGCATGAACCTGCACCTGGGCCTACATCTGAGTTTGGATCTAAACGAGCAAACCCCGAGCTTGTACCAACTGCCCCTGCAATGTCTGAACTTGTGTCTGCAAACCTACAATCTATCTATGATGGTCCACAGGTGGCACTGTCACTACTCACCTCTTGCGAGACCTATTGGATGATGGACCACTACTAGATGGTCCTACCCCTTTGTCCCCTCCACTACCACCATCACTGTCATCACTGCTGCTGTCATCACTGCACCCTCCATGCTACTTCTTGCCAAAGTACCACCCTCACTCTCTGCGGAACCCTCTGCCACATCCTCCTCTACTAGTAGTGGTGCTAGCTCATCTGGAATGGTAATACGAAGATGTGGAACAAAGGCTAGGAATGCAACGTACTCCTCTGTGATTGGTTCCTCTGCAATGTCCCTCCGCATGTCCTAGGGTGATGGCTATAATGCCTTGTATCCCTCTACTAAAGCATCATATGATAAACAGGGCCCCCAATCAGGAATATCCATCCGTTGCCTAGCATAGTGGGCTACCCCCTATGCCATACACTACACGATGCCATACTGTCTATACACTCAGTGCAACAAGAATCTCTCTAAAACAAATGGTGTTCGACTGATCAAATACATGGAATAGTAGAGGTATCCCAACACTGCATCATCCTTGTCCCACTGCTCACAGTCTAAGTATGGATGCCAAGTAATAGTCTCAGTGTCATCAAAAACCCGCCTTTGGTGCTCTATATTGCCCATCCAGGCCTATGTAAGTTGACCTCTATATCTAAACACATAGGGTCTATCTGTTGGGCTATCTGCCACTAGAAATGCTCCTATGCCCACACCTGTATCAGGGTCATCCCTATTGATAAGCTGCATGCCCTTAGGTACACAACTGAGTGAACATCATGATAAAGATGTGCCAACATGCACACCCCCCATGCTTATCTAGTACCATGTACCATCATGCTCTCCAATGTCTCGCCCCAACCCACGAGGAGTCCCTTTGACCTACGATCAAGGCAAAAGAAACCTCCAATAAATCCAGCAAGCACTACTGGTAGTGTCACATATGAATCAACAATCCTCCTCCATCGGACGCTCGGACCCTCAATATCCTAATCCTAGAATACTCTGCGCAAAGCATCTCTATCGTTGGTCCCATGGGAATCATATGTTACAATCTCCCCCATGAACGAAATGTGCAGAATCCACCACACACCCTCGGGTGTGACCATCATCTCACCAATGGGTAGATGAAAGGTGTTGTGGTCACTATGCCACCTCTCAGCCAAAGCAGTCAACAGACCTTGATCAATCCTAATCTGGGGCATGTAAAGCAAACTAGTCAGGCCACATCAACCTATAATCTGGAGCTCATCTGGTGTCAGATCAGGTATCAACTCTGTAGTCCATGGAAACCTCTCTCACATCTAGAGAATGCCTAGATGCTCCTATCATCACAATGAAAAATCCACAATCAGTGTACTATTTCAAGAAATCAAAAGTCATTCTACTATCAAGTCTATTCCAAAAAAATTGGTATGAATTTTCGATCAAAATTCATGGGCGAACATCAACAAACCTCACCTATCATGAGGTTCATCAAATAGTATCTAATCTCACCTATCATGAGATTGTCGAATATTGAATCATTTCCTCGCCTATCATGAGGATCATCACAAATAGGATTTTCTTCTCACCTATCATGAGAACTAGTCTTATTTAAATCATCACAATCCAACATCAAGAATTTGGATTTCAATCATACCAATCCGAAGAATGGACATCATCAGAATTGACAAAATCAGGGTTTCCTAAGTCAAAATATGCAATTCTGACATGAAAGCGCTAAATCAGGCACCCGAAGCGCTAAATACCAAAAGCACTAATTTTTCAATCAAAAGTGCTAAATCAGGCACCCAAAGCGCTAAAACTCGAAAGTGCTACTTTAGCACTCTGATGCGCTATAACATGCATTCAAAGCGCTATTTTACCCTAAGCGCTAATTTTCCGCATCTAAGTGCTACAATAGTTCGTCAAAGTGTCCCTTTACCAAAAGCACTAGGACAGACCATGAAAGCACTAATCAACCAAATCAAAGCGCTAGAACTCTCAAAGCGCTAAAATCTGGCATCATAGTGCTAAAAATCACTACCTAAGTGCTATATCATCAAAAGTGCTACATTATCCTATGGAAGTGCCAGAGAATTTAACGCAAGCGCCAAAACTCAAAGTGCTAATCTACAAACTGAAAGTGCTACAGCATGGCTTGAAAGCACTAAAATAAGAAAAAAATGCCTAAACATTTAAAATGCATAAAAAACAAAATTTCACGAAATACAAGGAGGTTAAGGGGTACATACCGGAGGTCCATACGCAACCGGCCGTTAGTGATGTCGAACACACTTGAAACGGTGAGTGTGGCTAAGGGATTGGCATCCTGCTCTAGTTGGCTAAAATGTCTCTATCAAAGAATTTTCAAACTTAAAAGTGCAAATGACTTTGAAAATGACCTTTTGGACTATATATTATTTTTTTTAAGGGATTTTTGAGGGGTTTTATTATATTTTGATTAATTTTATTCGTGAAATTAATTGAAATTCATTTGTGAGCTATATTTCTTCATCATTTGATGGGAGATAAATTATTTCATCATCATATCTTCATCAAATGATCAGAAAATCATAAAATTTCAAAAAAAAATCTACAAATCATCAAATCATTAATTTATCTCCCGAGGGGGCATATTATCAATCATCTGAAAATCAATGTTTGGGGCATGTCTGGGGCATACAATTTTATTTTTTTATCATTGATCTTGGCAGTAGCAGCAAAATTTTCTTTGAAGCAAAGTGTAAACACATCACTTTGAAGAGGGGAAAAATGTATACACCTAAAAATGGTCTCGAGAATTCTGATTAATTAAATACAAATTATTTAATTGATTATCCTAATTTCCTCTACTATTTGAATAAATAGAAATATTTATTTATATAGTTCACATTTAAATTCATCTTAATTAAATAAACAAAATTAAATATTTTGCTTGATTTAATTATCAAATCCCTATTTTATTCTATCACATCGATCTTAAATTAATTAAATAAAGATCAAAACACTTTATTGATTAATTGCCATATTCTTTTGTTTAATTTAATAAACAACTTCTATAGTTCATTTTATTAAATTATTTATCCCTCTTTTGCTAATTTAAATTAATCAAAATATTTGAATTAAAGCATAAAGAATATTCCATCTACATTTCCTCAAAAATGAATTAGATATCCTATGCCTAATTTATGTTTAAAATATGTCATAATTAATGTTTTGAAACTTCACGGGAAGTTTTGGAGACAAATTCCAAATTTTTCTCTCAATCCTCCTCCATCAATCTTTCCTCTTCTCTTGCTTGGTGTTTTCATGGGTAGAGACAATCTCCAAATTTCTCTCAATCTCCTCCATCTCTCACCATTCAATCCTCCAGATTGAATCCAAGCCTCTCAATGTCTTCCCTGTGCATTTCTACAGCCATGAATTCTATAAATACAGCCTCATTGAACCAAGAAAAGGATCCATATAATCTAACTTATTCACTCTTACTCTACAGGAATTCAATCATCAAGCACATCAAGCATCAAGCATCCAATATCCAGCAATCAAGCTTTCATATCATGGCTGCCTCCTGTAGCAGCATTTATCTGTTTGATGTCAATTCATGCTAGTTTAGTTTATTTATCATCTAGTATTATCATATTTAGCTCCATATCATTGCATTAGCATCCATCTCATTCTTTGAATTGTCACTTTAACAATCATAATGCACTCACAATCTGAGAGCAAAGTGGTTTAATAAATCTTTCGAGATAGAGAACAATATGACGCTTCTAATCGATTATTGCTTTGATTTGATTCATTTAGCTTTGTTGTTGATATAATGTCTTATTAAGAAGTGTGTTTTGTGCTTTACACCTTAGCACCACTTACAGTGTGAATTCAAAATTCCATTTAAAAGACATCATTTTTAGGTTTTCACATAGCATAATAAGAAAATTATCTTGTTTAGAATCTGAAAATTTCCTTTACATATTTTTGTTGCACTTTACATTCTAGGTTATTTTATTGCATTTTACCTCTTATCCATTTCTTATCCATTTTGGGTGCATACAAAATTTTTGAAACTTGTATGAGCTTCACAACTTGGTGTCCTATTGATAATAATGTCATGAGACATAGTTCAAGACTCGTGTCATACTGTGATACACCATTCATCGTAGATCTTGTATTTTCTAACTCTTTCACTCATAGTGTTGACACTAGTCAATCCTCTATGGATCCTAGATTTCATAGCTCATTTCCAATGACTTCCCTACCCACAACTAATGTGCATGATGTCAAAATAGTGGTTTCTAATGTACTGCAAGAGAAGATAAGAAGAATAGATGAAGAAATTAAAAAAATGAAAAACTTTGTGGCTTGTGAAAAAAATTCTAGTAGTGCCATTCTTTCTTTAGATAATGTTAGGAAAATTCTTGAAATTGAACATGGAATAGACATTGTGTGAAATCTAGCTCATATTGTTGATAAAAATGTTCCTACAATAACTAGATGTGATCAAGATTTGGGGTATACTCAAATCCAAGGTGGAAATTCAATTCCTCCTACCACAACCCTTACCTCTATTCCTACATACACTAGTACTCATGTTACTACAACCAACAAACCTACTAGCAATGTCAACACTTAGGTATTTCCACTGGGAATCCCTCTAGCTTTGTGCATTCGAATATCATATCTCGTCATCCATCCCGCCTCACAAATTTACAATTCACTTGCCCTCCACATACATACACAACTCCACCTATTCACCTCCATATCACAACACAAACAATGATCCAATCCCTAACACACTTTTGTAAAATGTCTCATCCCTACAACAACAAATCACCAAATTAAACCAAAACAACAGTGGCCAACCTTCACAATACATCAAAACAAACCCATTTCCCTTGGAGATGTTGAGAACAAAAATGTGACAAGGGTAAGTGCAAGAAGTTGAGTCCACGAAACATAGAAATTTTTTCCTTAGCCAAAAAAATGAAATCGACATTACAAAAACAGGATCCCATTTTTAATAGCCACGATCTCGCTTTTTAAAAATGGGATCCTGTTTAGCTTCAAGATCTCGAGCCTAAATGCTAAAATGGATCTTGCTTTTTAAAAATCAGGATCTCATTTATCAAAGGATCCTAAACTGATGAATGAGAAATGAGATCCCGATCTTTACAAAACAGGATCCTGTTTTCAAATTATATTTATTTATTTTTTAAATGAAACTTAGTCATTAGTAGCTCAAGATCCTGATTTAATAGAGAGAGCGGCAATGACTGACAGTGACCTCCGACCTCCAGGTATGCCTCCACCTATTTTATCTATTTTTTTAGTATTTTTTTGAAATTTATAAGAGAAATTTAGGTTTTAGCATTTTTTTTTTAGTTTATTTAGCATTTTATGTATTTTATTTAGGTGTAATAGGAGAATTGATAATTTGTAGAGGTAGAATAAAAAATGATATGAAACCCTATAGAAATGAAAAAATCATCCTTGAATCATATCTGAAGAACAAAATTTAGCTTTTGAAACCTAAATTGTTCAATCAAACAAATAAATTTTGTATTTGAAAACCCTAATTTGAAATTGAAAGAAAACAAAAAAAAAAATTGCATTTAAAACCCTAATTTGAAATTGAAAGAAAACAAAAAAAATTGCATTGAAATCCCTAATTTGAAATGAAACAAAAAATTGAATTGAAAATCCTAGTTTTTTTCTTGAAACCCTAAATTCAATTCAGACAATTTTTTTTTCTAATTTACCCTAAATTTAAATCAAACAAAAAAAATTGCATTCAAATGAAAACCTTGATTTCAAGCTCAAGAATATTTGATAACGGAAAAAATTGATTTGTATTGCTTAAATATTTTAAATTGGATGTATTTGCATTGTAAATTAGGGTCGGGTTGATATTGACAATGAAATAGGATTTGATAAACATTATGCATTTAAATTTGTATTCATCAAGAGACACAATCAATTAAGCGTTACATGAACATAGATATAATTATAATAGAAAAAAATATATTTTAAACTTTACTTGTGTAGTTATTGGATCGTTATAATTGATAAATTTTCAATGTTTTTCTGTAAATTTAATTAGCAAATTCCTAAATCCTTGTAAAATCCATTTCCAATTGTCACTTAATTACTCAATTATGTGCATTCATTTCTATTTTATTCTTTTATCTCTCTTAGTCATGCATTGTTTCCATTTATTGTTTGCATGTGTTGTCTCTTGTCTTTCAACAATATTAACTCTCACTCTAGTCAATTAGTTGTTAATTAGGCTTCTAGTTTAGTCTAAAGTTTCAATTTCCACTAGTTACCTAGACACTAAAAGAATCTAAATATTTTCCTTTTCTTTCTTTTAGGTTCTTTCAATTCCAAACAATCCAAAATAAAACAATCTATTCAAAATTAACTAATTTTATTATACATTTTATATCATAAAATTCATTTAAGTGGGAAATATTCAACTTTATCATAGTATATATTAAACATCATATATGTATATATATAATCAATATTAATGAAAAACATACATTAAATTAAAAAAATATCAAGTTAAAGTATACATCAAACTCAATCTTAATAATACATAATTATATGTTTCTATTACGGAAATAGTTAGTCTATTCATAAAATCAAAAATATTCATAAACTAGTCAATCTATTACCCTAAACTGTAAACCAATGTCTTAAAGGGTCCTAATATATTATTTCTTAAGAGGATCAAAGAAGTTCTCAAAATTTGGTGAAGTTTCCCAAGGAAACCTAATTTAACAATATAATAAGATCGTGCAAGATTATAATATGAATGAGATTTCATGAGAGGTTGGTCAGTCGAAAGAAGAGTTATCTCAATCAACTATTCCACAGGAAAATGTTGTTCACTAACTTGCAAGTCCATTATTCCAAGTGCCACCCAAACTTCACCCTAAGTTCCCTAAACCCTAAACCCTGAACTCTAAAATCTAAACCATAAACCCTAAAGTATTCATTTTGTCCTAGGACCTTAAAATGAAATTTGGTTGCCTTGGGCAACTCCACCAAATTTTATTCCCTTAAGCCATGTTATTTTTTCCTAGGAACTTACTACATAGATCCCATTAAGCAATCCTATTACCCTAAACCCTAAACTCTAAACTCTAAACTCTAAACCCTAAAACCATCATTGTTTCCTAGGTCCTTAATGAAATTTGGTTGCCTTGGGCAACTTCACCAAGATTTATTCACTTAATCCATGTCATTTTGTCCTAGGACCTTACTACATAGATCCGCTTAAGCCATCCTATCACCCTAAATCATAAATCAATTTCTTAAGGGGTTCTAATATGGCATTTCTTAAGGGGGTCAAAGAATTTCTCAAAATTTGGTGAAGTTTCCTAAGGCAACCAAATTTAACAATAATAAGATCATGCAAGATTATACTATGAATGAGATTTCATTAGAGGTTGGTCAGTCAAAACAAGAGCTATCTCAGCCAACTATTCCACAAGAAAATGTTGTTCACTAACTTGCAAGTCCATTATTCCAAGGGCCACCCGAACTTCACCCTAAGTTCACTAAACCCTTAACTCTAAAATCTAAACCCTAAACCCTAAAGCATTCATTTTTTCCTAGGACCTTAGAATGAAATTTGGTTTCCTTGGGAAACTCCACCAAATTTTATTCCCTTAAGTCAGGTCATTTTGTCCTAGGACCTTACTACATAGATCCCCTTAAGCAATCTTATTACCCTAAACTCTAAAGAATTCATTTTGTCCTAAGACCTGAAAATGAAATTTGGTTCCCTTGGGAAACTCCAAAAAAATTTATTCCCTTAAGCCATGTCATTTTTTCCTAGGACCTTACTACATAGATCCCCTTAAGCAGTCATATTACCCTAAACCCTAAACTCTAAACCTTAAACCCTAAAGCCAAAATTTTTTCCTAGGAACTTAATGAAATTTGGTTGCCTTGGGAAACTTCACCAAACTTTATAAACTTAAGCCATGTCATTTTTTCCTAGGACCTTACTATGTATAGATCCTCTTAAGCCATCCTATCACCCTAAACCTTAAACCAATGTCTTAAGGGGATCAAAGAAGTTCTCAAAATTTGGTGAAGTTTCCCAAGGCAACCAAATTTAACAATAATAAGTCAAAAAAAGATCTATCTCAACCATAGACCCCCTTAGGCCATCCTATTACCCTAAACCTTAAACTCTAAACCCTAAACCATCATTTAAACCTAGGACCTTAATGAAATTTTGTTTCCTTTGACAAATTCACTAAATTTTATTCAAAGAAGTTCTCAAAATTTGGTGAAGTTTCCCAAGGCAACCAAATTTAACAATAATAAGTCAAAACAAGAGTTATCTCAACCATAGGTCCCCTTAATCCATCCTATTACCCTAAATCATAAACCTATGTCTTAAGGGGTCCTAATATGACATTTCTTAAGGGGATCAAATAAGTTCTCTAAATTTGGTGAAGTTTCCCAAGACAACCAAATTTAACAATAGTAAGTCAAAGCAAGAGCTATCTCAACCATAGATCCCCTTAAGCCATCCTATTACCCTAAACCATAAACTCTAAACTCTAAACCATCATTTTGACCTAGGACCTTAATGAAATTTGGTTGCCTTTGGTAACTTCACAAAATTTTATTCACTTAAGCCATATCATTTTGTCCTAGGACCTTACTATATAGACCCCCTTAAGCCATCCTATTATTGTAAACCCTAAATCCTAAACTCTAAACTGTAAACCCTAAAAAATTCATAAATTATCCTATATTAATATTTTTTTGTTTTTTCATTCAAGTAACACGCCTTAGACATAAATGAGGCTTACACATTTTATCATTTGTATGAACAATTAAGCCATTTATATTCAATGGTTTTTAAAGGGTATTTCCTAAACATGTATCTTATATTGTGAAATTACAAATCTAATGCATGTCTTATGTCTTAGAGATCACATGGATCAATTCAATAATATTTGTAATCCACCTCCACACCCTCCATCTCCACCACCTCCACCCACTCCACCTCATAACCTGCCACCTCCACCACCTGAAGCAAACAATGCTTGCTTGAAAGAACGAATCAATGCCAATGTTAGAACCATTCAGGATCAAATCAACATTATTCAAAATGAAGAATTTATCGCACCACCTTTGAGGATGCTTGCATCTAGGATACAATTTTTTTTTTATGTTGTTACGGCTACGGATGGGATCTATGATGAACATCAATGATGGTTAGAGGAGAGGAGAACTTTCAAATCTGAAAAGAAAAACACAAAGAAATGAAGAGATGCAGTAGAGAGCCACACAGGGGTAACTTTAAGAACCCCTATGGTGAAGGTATAAAATCCTAGGGAATCTTTCCTTTTATTAGAAAAACTAATTATTGTTTTTGTCGAATCTAGGCACATTATTAAAAAAAATTGTAAAATCCTAGTGAATCTTAATGAATAATTGGTTAAAATAATAATCACAGTAGCGAATCCTAGTGAATAATCACTAAAAATATTAATTACAATGGTGAATCTCTCCTTTAAAAAATTGCATAGTTGGTCGGTAGCCACCAATAGGGTCAAGGGGGAAGAGCTGAGAAAATGGCCATATGCGGGTCGACCAGCCAAAGAAAGGTGTTACGCTTCGAATTCCAATAGGAAGTGTAACGTTTCTATAGACTCTAGCTGCAAGAATCTGCCAAGGACGTAAGTTCATGGCATGGATGTCTACACACCATGTAAGTGTCCCCGATAGAAATTCCTCCACCGATAATCAAAATGGGTTTCAAGTGTGATGAGAACAGTGGGCTTATGTGAAATTAAGCCTCTGAGTTTTGTTTTCTAAAGTTTAAAGGGGTAAAAGGGGGATTTACATTAGGGGTGGAAATTATCTCCTATACATTTTTCCCCCACTTTAGCTAGCACAAATACTGATGAGTGCTTTGGTAAGGTAGGTCAAAAGAGAAATAAGGTTAGAGATGTATACCTATACCGATGAGGAAGTAGATCATAGTCTGGCGAACCTGAAAGTGCAAGAAAGGGCTTCATAGCTCTGTAGAACTATAAAGTTGAAGAATGAAAGCGCCTCACAAGCCCACGGATCCACAAGGGAGGTATCCTTCAAGAACTCTCACATGAAGGAAACCAAGAAAGCACCTTATAGACCTGCAAACCTACAAGGAAGGTATCCCCCAAGAACTCTCACATGAGGGAGACTGAGTAAAGGGGACTTCACAAAGTCAGAAATGGTGACATGTTTACCCATAGATAGAACACATCAGGAATTGGTTGCGTAGGCTAGCAAACGAACATTCACATAGACCATCACCAAGTTGGAAGACTTTCAAAGGGGTCCCTCGGGAACCCTTCAAAAGGAAGAGGGGTCCACTCAAGGGATGCATTGTTTGAAAGGTAAAGTCTACTCAGGCTACCCTCAAGCTAGATTCAAGGATGTGAGGTAGGTCTAGCTGGGCTGCCCCTGGTCTAGACATGAAGATGTAAAATTAGTCTAGTTGAGCTTCCCTCAAGCTAGATACCATAGAGCTCATTAGAAATAGAAACTTTCCAAGGGGGTCCCTTGAGAACCCAACATGAAGAAAGGGGTTCCACTCAAGGGATGCATTATTCAAAAGCCAATGCCTTCTTGCTCGAATTGATTCATCATCAATGAATCTTTTTGAAAGATGTTCAATTCATCAAGGAATTTGAAAGGAAGGATAAGCCCCAACACGAGGGGAAGATCAAATTTTTCCCTACTTCGAAGGAAGGTTCCCAAGTCCTTTCTCTATGAACCCATGATGAAGGAAACATGTTCCATTAGGGTTTCAAGTTGAGAATGCAATTCTAACAAAGAAGTGTCTGAAGGGTCTTTGAGGAAAGATTCATTGGCAAAAAAATTTTTTTCTAAAGACCAAGTAATGTAGAAGTGGCGTTGTCGCACATGAAAGGGACAACTCAAGCAAAGAAGAGAGAAAGATAAAGGGAAAGTAAAAGAAAAAGATAAACAAATACCAACAAAGTGCATAGGGGGATCAGGTTTCCCGGGGTCAAATCTACCTTTATTTATATATATAATAGGTAACTGTAGTGTGAGGCAAAAGATCATCAATCCCCAACCAGATCAAGAAGAATGCACAAAAGATAAAGTGAAAATAAAAAATTGGGTCAACATGGAAGGAAGCCTAAATGCCCCTAACGCTTTGCATCATCCCTAAATTGCCAAAAGTCAATCATAAACATGGAAGAATGATGATACAAATATAATAATTTTTACAACAAAAACACCATGCCTGTATCCAAGCACATATAACACGATCATGGGGGAACACATCACAACACACACACACATCTAATCTAAATATCAAGAAGAGGGTTTCCCCCTAACACTGGTTGACCAAGAGGTCCTCAACTTCCCACCCTAGATCATCATATGGGGAAGGATGATGAGCCTATACTAGTGTAATGTTAAGGGGAGGAGCTTCTGATCCTCCCATAACAAGGGCTAAGGCAGAGGGACCTATAAGGTCTTCGTCACTCAACTCTTGTCAGTCCAAGGTCAACAACTTTGTGAAGATCATTGACAAGGTCAGAACATCATCCACTGAATTAAACATGCACTTAATGGGAGTGCCATGTTTTATCTTCATGGACGGAGGAGTTTGCACCTAAGGTTCACTGCTAGGCTCACTGAGTGATTCAGGAGTGGTGACAAACTCAAGGGAGGCTAGGACTGGTTCTATCACTAGGAAAAATCATGTCAATGTGGAACCACCTTTTAGGGAAGGTGGGATCCTCTTACATCTCCATTGCTGGAGGGACCATTCTCTACCTTTTTCTTCATCAGAGGAGGCGAAATCCCCACAGACGAGGCAAGATAAGTGGAGGAAGAGGAGGAAAAGACCAAATTAGATACAACTGAATTTTTAGTCATTTCTAAGGGTTTAGGGAAAGGTGAGACATCTAGAATTGATGTAACAAAAAGTGGCTCCATGGAAGGAGCAATGAACACCTGCACCTTTCTAGGCGCATGTGTGCTCACAGCGGAAGACAAAAGAGATATAGAGCTAGTAAGGATAGAAGATGAAGGGAGGAGAGAGGAGGACATGGCATGATGTCCTGATATAGGAGCAGTCATATCCTCTTCCTTCTTCTATAAAGGAGCTTGTTCGGATAGAAGATCCTTTTTTCAGCGCTTGCGCTCATGCACAAGGTGGTTTCTATGACTATTTGAACCAGAAGCTAGAGGTTGTGAAGGAACGAAGGGCTCCTACTTAGCCATGGGAGTATCCTCCACAACTATTTCCAATGGAGGGGAAAACTCCTGAATGGTAGTAGGAGGAGTAGGTTGAGAGATAGTAGGAGGAATCAACTCTAGTGCCTCAGTAGCAGGCCTCTTCCTGTTCACTATTCTAGGAGCAGGAATGGTAGGGGTTCGTAGAGGTTGGGACATAATGGAATCTCCATAGGGGCTTTCTATCTACCATATCGAACTGTCCTAGGTTCTATGGGTAATATAGGAAGCTCAAACGTAGGGCGCTTAGCCTTTCGCCAAGTGATCACCATGGGATTCTCTCACAAGCATGAGGCAGAAGCAGATGATACCATAGTAGGGTGAGAGGAAGCATCTAGTTGAAAAAAAGAAGAGGAAGAAGGATGATCTCAGGATTGCTTCTCTTCTTCTCTTCTACGCGCCTTGGTGGCATCACTGTCATCTTTCAAACAAGCCGTATGTGAAATAGCATAAGGTGAAGTAGGGTTCTTTTTTTCGGCCTAGAGTGCCCCTTCTTATAGTTTTGATATGTGCAATATAAAAGGTCCTTCCTAGGCAAGAGAGGACCAATAAGTGTAGGCCAAAACTAATCCAAAGTATAGCTTCCACATGCAACCAGTGACCTATAACAGATGTCATGGACAACGTGTACCAAACCTCCATGAACAAATTTTAGACACTTGTGTACAACCGAGGGAACTGCATTCATAGCTACCAGTCAGGCGATACCTATCTTCACTCTAAAGAGTTCAAACCCTAGGATGTTGTCAAGCATAAGGTTCACAAATTTAGGTCCAACAAGGACTGATAGGATAGTACTCTCTATAGGGGGTATGAAAAGTTTGTTATGTGTGTAGACGATAATTTCAGGTGCATGATATCCATCCTTATGCAGAAAGTTGATTAACATGATCTCCTCAACTATAATATTTACTTGAGATGTCAAATCAATGAGAACACTTGCTATGGTATTCTCAATTATCCTCGTAGGGATGTAAAGAGGATATGGTTCCAAGCCCTTCAGTAGATCCTATGAAGTGGAGGTTATACTAGTACCACTACTCATAGTTTGAGTAGAGAGAATAGGTTGATTTAAGAAAGAGGCCATAACGCACACTTAATAGTACTTCCATAGAGCCTCCTAAGGTTTACAGGATAAGACAGTGACCTAATTTTGGTTTCATCATGCAATACCTTTGGAACCTTCCAACTACACCTACTAGGGGTTGTAGATTGGGTTGCAAGGTGAAAGGTTTAAAACACTCACACCTACAAAACTCCTAGGATACGAGGAAAGGGAATTTTAGTATCACAAAATGGAACCAAAACGGTTCACGTCAGGTTCACCAAAAATATAAGAGAGAGGGACCAAGCACTGCAAGGCCCCAGGTCACGAAAGGCCAAGAGCAGTATGGCTGCCCTAACTTACCTCAGTTTAAAGGAGTGTTAGGATGGACGGGATGAGAATGATGAGGACTATAAGGTCCTTCGATCACTTTGGAAACCTGAGAGTTGAGAGGAGACTAGGCGAGTCAGTTTTCAGTGTCAACTCTATGTCTCAGGTAGCTCTTTGTTAGAGGACAGAAGCACGGTTCTAGGATGAGAATGTGACACGTTGGCGTCTCTTAGGTGCGCTAGTGTTTGAACAACTAGAAAACCATAGAGACACGGTCTAAACTCTAAAATACAGACTAACAGCCTAGTTTAAGAGTCTCTAAAGATGCAAGATAAGACAATAAAGTACGAAATGTAAAGACGAATGTGATAAAGGAAGTATATTACCGCAAGGGTGACGAAGATGATCTCACACAATAATCCTTTTGCTAGCTTGCTCCAAGATTTTTCCACTTACAGATAGAAAAGAGGGAAATATTGGGGGGTTATTTAGGGTTCTACCTCAGTTAAACCCCCGTTTTGGTGTTTCCACCTCCATGGATAGCCAATTTTGCAATGATGTAGAAATAAAGCAATAAAGAGAGAGAATACAAGAAAATTACACCAAAACCGCTACAAAATAGTACGTGCTTACTCAACAAAATAATAGAGAATATGAGAGGAGCTTACCACCTTCATCCAAAGCACTCAAGGATAGCTAAGGACAAATATGAGAGGAACTCAAGCCTCTGTTGCAATGGATTCATTCTGTGCATGCTCTATCAAAGTGATGGAGTGATAGATTGTTGCTATGGAGTGTGAAATGTTGCTTCAAAGGTTGTAGATGAATGCTCAAAGTGTGAAGATATTGTGTAGGCTTCCACTAAAGATGAAAATGGATGAATGAATGGAGAATATGAAGAAGGAATGGAAGAAAATGGCCATATTCGGGTCAGCTAGCTGAAGAAAGGCGTTACACTTCGACTTCCAATAGGAAGTGTAATGTTTCTACAGAATCCAACCATAGGAATTTTTTAGGGATGTAAGTGCATTGTGTGGACATCTGCATGATGCACATGCATCCCCAACATAAACGCCTCCATTGACACTCAAAATGGGCACCGAGTGTGATGTGAACAGTGGGCTTATGTGGAATTAAGCCTTTGAGTTTGGTTTTATAAAGTGTAAAGGGGTAAAAGGGGAATTTGCATTAGGGGTGCAAATTCGCTCCTATACAATATATATATATGACCTCATACATGTTAAATTATTTCTTTTTTTCTACATGAGACACATCTTGTAGTTGAGCATGTACAAACAGGTCCTAGAGTAGAGGGTGCACAACCTTAGATTATTGTACAATTTAAATATGATAAATTATAAATTAAATTGAATTAAATCAATTTTAATTATAGACTTACATGTAATTTCAACTTTCTTTGTCTTCTATATGTAGATTGATTCAGAGAATTTAGAGGGTGGTCCAAGTGAACCAAAGCATCCAGATCCAAATATGATGGTAATTTAATTTTATGATGAATTATAAATTAAATTTTTATTAAATCATTTTTCATCGTCTTACATTTGATTTCATCTTTCTCTTGTACAAAGTGTTTCAAGCCATCCACGTAGTCCACAGAGTGTGAAGAGGTCTCTTGATTATAGAGATGATACATGACTAGAACATGATTTTATGGGTTATATTTGATTATTTCATGGACTACATATTTGGTTTCTGATGTACTTTTTTGGACTTTATTTCATGGGTCAAGTACTTTATTGGAATTTATTTCATGGGTTGTACTCTAATGGACTTTACTTCATGCACTTAATATATTTGTTTCATGCATTTAATATATTGTAAATGATGGAATTTATTATTGTTCAATTTTAATTTACACTGTACATTTATGCATTTATGTTCATATTCAAGACATTAGTATAGGACATTAATGTGAAATTAAATATAAATATGAAATTAAAGTTGAAATTAATAGGAAATTTTAATATTTGTACTTTACAAATTTAGTGATCCATACATGATATGTACATTCAATAATTAGCGATAATTAGTCAATGAAATTATTCAATTCACATCCTAATAGGTATTCTTAAGGGGTCATGATAGGATGTCTTAAGGGGTCCTAATAGGATGTCTTAAGGGGTCATAATACATAGGTTAGATCTAACAAAATAAGAAAATAAATCATAATCTACAAACAAAAGCAATATGTTTATATACCACAAAGGATAAAATTTTAAGAAATAAACAATACCATACAAGATTAGAGAACAAAAACATTATTAAATTCTATAAACTAAACATAATTTATAGGTTTTCTTAAGGGGATGTCTTAAGGGGATCAAAGAAGAGTATAATATAGGACAATCAATGTGGTTTACATGACGTAAAATTTCCTTAAAAACTAAAAGATATATTACTCCATCGACCATTTCGTTGGATTTTAATCAAGCATGTTTATGTTCATGGACATCTAGTTCAAGAATAAGTCCATAGAGATAGGGTAGTAGATATTTCTCACTTGGTACTAATTATTTATCCCTTCTTTCTATGATGAATAGTGGTCTAGATTTATCCTAATAATTAAATGATGAAATGAAACACCTAAAAATATGTTTAAAAATCTTCTATAATAGAACTTTATCTAAGTTCATTTGTTATGGAAATCCATAATTTCAATCCATTTATATTAAAAACCTCCCCAAATAGATCAATTTAGATACCCTTATCAAGTAGAGTTTGTCCCACTTTATAATTTAATTTGTTATATTCCTAGGTTTTCAAAGTGTCCAAGAAAAGGATAAATTATTGAAAGAATATTCCAAAATAAAATGAGATAAATTGAGCAACATCATTATAAATTACACATAAAACATGCACTTGAAAAACAAGGGATCCAAAAATGAGTCTTTAAGAAAATTATGACCCTCCAAAGGTCACAAAATGGGAACTATACAACAAAAAAGTTTTAAAAAACCTAATATTTGGAAAATTCAAGTGTTATGAGAAAAAAATAATTAATATAAATTTAATTAATAAGAGAAGGGCCTTAACTTGGCCAAGAAAAGGCCTCTTGAAGTTTTGATATAGTTATAAAAACTCAAATAAGTTATGTATATCGATGCAAAGAAAAATAATGACAAATGATGGTGCTAGTGATAACTTGGCACATTGACTATGCACAATATTGATGAAGAGGGTTGACTAGGTAGGGTGCTTAGGTGGTAGGATCCCACATCATAAAAAAGTATTATAATTTAGGGCGACTCATCATAAAAAATGATATGATTAAGTATAATATTTAGGATATGTGCCAATACAACACATCTTAAGGGGATGTCTTAAGGGTTCCTAATACGATGACTTAAGGGGATAAAAGAAGAGTATAATTAAGTATAAATATTAAGTGATATAAACAAGTATTATACTTTAGGGTGACTCATCATAACAAATTATATAACTAAGTATAATATTTATGGTATGTGTTAATACAACATGTCTTAAGGGGATATCTTAAGGGGTCCTAATATGACATCTTAAGGATGTAATTGATTTAACAATAATTTATATATGATATTTAGTGATTATATAATCAAACATAAAGTTTCAAAGTAGGAAAACATGCATAGTTAACAAACAAAATATATAGAATATTGATTTTGATACATAAAAGTACATAGAGTATAATTGTGTATGTACTTGTATTTGTAATTTGTATAAAATGTTTAATTTTGTAAGTATGTATGTACATATATGTCATCTCAAAATAATGTTACATCTCAAACTTGTGCCAGGAATGTAGTAGGTATTCACACCACCTACTATCAAAAAGGTACAAGCAATATCGATGAAATCATCAAAACATACATATTTTAATTTATATAAAACTATCTATTTGTACACAACTCAAGTACCTATATTTAAAAGTATTCCACACATGTGTGTAGATTGAATCTGCATCCTCTCCTTTTGTTTCAAAGTATGATATCAATGTGATGATGGATTAAGGATATAAAAAAGGATAATAAATCATTTTTAACTATTAATGTACAAGCAATATCAATATATAATTAAAACATGTATTTAAGTATAATTTAACTAATAATTACCTATTTTTACCAAGTATTCCATGGTGTCTATGTTGAATCTGCATGGACTCTCCTTTTTGTGATGATAGCTTAAGGATCTATAAAAGGACAATTTAAATCAATTTCAACTAATAACACACTTGACCAATATCAAAACATGTATTTAATCTATTTAAAAGGATAATATAAAACTAAAACTATATTTACCTATATTTACTTATTCCATTGTACCATCAACATCCTCTATTTTTTTCAATGCATCTATGATTATCTCATGCTCTTCCATAGAAATTGTCCATAACACTTTATTTGTAGGTCTTCCACAATACCGATCTAGTTTTATATTTGTTGCCACCACCAAATGTGAATAGCGTATAATTTTCTTATGCGTTTCATAATCTTCGAATGGAAGTAGACCATTCTTCCTTATTAGGCATTTTCTTAGCCAAGTGCCAACTACCACCACTGATCCTATTCAAAAACATGAAAAACCATCATCAAATAAGCTCTCAAAATTTTCTTAATTGGATCAAAGACTTGTTCTAAAAATTTGCTTAAGGGGATCAAAAACTTGTTATCAAAATTTTTCTTAAGGGGATCACGGTACCTATTGGATAATGATAGAAATCATCATCTTCTCGAGGTGTTATTAACTTATGTTTAGTCTCCACACAATGAGCCAACCAATATTCTATTTCCTCTTCATTCCCCTTAGGTGCAACAACAACATACACATTTCTTGCAAAAAAAAAATTATTTAATAACTTGCATGTATCCATATAAATAATTTAGTATTATAAAATAACTTAATAAAGTGAAATAAATTGAATTAAATTACCTTCTTGTACAAGGTCTGAAACACGGTCATAGTCTTTAGATCCAAACACTTGATCATTTTCTTCAATAGTTCCTTCATATTGATCTTGTTCTTGTGCAGGTGTCAATGATATTTTCTCCCACTCTTCAACCCATTATGTATTTTCACATGCTTCCCAATCTCCTGAGATACAAAATTGACAAAAAAATGCAAACTCCCTTGTCCAGATAGTCCATCTTCTTGTTGTCAAACTCCTAAATGAATTCCATTTAGTAGATCCATTGATTGTCTCACAGTCAACTCTAGGTAGAATGTTCTCTTCTTCAACCAACCAACAGAATAGATGAATTATAGAGTACTCACTCAAACCAAGTGTAGAAAATATTGTATTGCACCAATCCATAATCCCACGCGCATCTTTAAATTTTACTGCATCCTTGAATTTCAATTGTTCTCTAGTAAGAATTCTTTTGACACATGCACCAGCTCCATCATGTTCTCCTTTACCATGCCTAGATTAATAAAAACTCCATATATGTTAGACATTAAGTTCCTTGTGAACCCTAATTAACCAATAGAACATTCGAGCATTCTTGAACTTCCATGTACAATTATCTGACCATATAAGGTTTTTTGTCATTTGGATTCCTCTTTCTCTTAAATTTCTATAAAATATATTGAACAAACTCTGACGAGTGTAATCGGTTGTCACTTAAATAAAAATGATACTCCCTCAAAACTTTTCTATCATCCTCTATGTTATCATTTGCATGCCTATAAACAATATGGACAAACATAGCTACTTGCACTAAATTATAATACTATGATTGAATTTCCTCTTACAGAGCTAGAGTATAATTTTTCATAAAATCAACCATTGAAATTATAGTACCAATTGGAAATGTATTTCTACATGCGCGAAATTGGCAATCTAGCATGTTGAGAGTGCATGACATATTTTGGTACAATCTTATTCTAAAATTATAATATGAATGCATGCACACTAACTTTTTTTGTAACTAAATCACAACGCTTTCCAATATTTCCATCTTTTAGAGAATAGTTAAAATTCTTAGATCTTTTAACATCCACTAATTGTTCTCCAAAATCATTATCAACACTTTCATGCATGCAAACTCTTAAGAATGAAATATTTCCACAACTAGTGCATTGTACAAAAATATAAGAACTTAAATAAAATAATTCTCCATTAGATCTTTCACAAAAAAAACTTGATATAAAACCCCTTATTATTTCAGGTGGCATATTAATACCACATTCCTGCATAATCATGTTAGTATGCAAAGTACAATGTATATATTGAAAAAATCATAAAAATAACAAAATTGGACATGTGTTTTACAACAACAAGGTCAGGGATAATTTTAAGAAACCCCCCCTCAGAAAATGTGTTAAATCCTAGCGAATCTTTCCTTTTATTTGAAAAACATAGTAATTTTCCTTGGCGAATCTTATGCACATTATTAAAAAAATTATAAAATCCTAGCGAATCTTAATGAATAATTGGTAAAATAAAATAATCACAATGGTGAATCTTAGTGAATAATCACTAAAACGATTAATTATAATTGTGAATCTCTCCTTTAAAAAATTGCATAGTTGGTCGTTGCAATTCCCCCATTTTTAAATTTTTTTTTTAATATTGAAGTAGGGGCCCGGGGGCGGAAGCCACTAGCGGGGTCAAGGGGCAGTGCCTCTTGTGGGTGTCAAGGGGGCAGAGCCCCCTTGTGGGGATCGAGGGGGAAATGACCCCTCGTGGGGTCTGGATGCATTGGAGCACACACGGATGAAGTGTTTTTAAAATATCTCACTTGAAAAGGAAGACTAAATAAAACTTGAAAATTTTACCATTGATTAGCTTTTAAATCAGATGGTTGCAAGTTCATTCTATGAGCATATATCGATGTGAGTGAAAATCATTTGTGCGACACTTAGGGATGTATCGCCGATACAACGATGATGACATATGTCATGAACTATTGGCAACAGTGAATGGTGGAGATCAAACAAAGCTTTGATTAGATGTCTTTCCAAGAGCTTGGCCCGAATATTGTAGATTCCCTTCATGATTCTCTGGAATTACAAAAGTGGTGTACATGTGCATTGGTGGACCCTTGGTGGAGTATGAAAGCCTTATCAGCGTGAGTGAACATCATCGGTGGGACACTTAGGGATGTCCCACCGATACAACGATGATGGTGTATGTCATGAACTATTGGCAACAGTGAATGGTGGAGATCAAATTTCAGGCCTCAACAACCTTTTTAAAAGGCATGTGCATATAAACTCACGGAATTGACTTGCAACCATTCAATTAAAAAACTAATCGATGGCAATAAATTAAAAACCTATTCAAGGCTAAAATATCCCTAAAATGAAAAGGTAAAGTATTATTAGTGGCGATATTTCCCAAAAATTAATTGTAGGAATATAAAATTAATGGCAAATATAATTAATATATGTAATTACAATATAAACTACTAGAAAATCAGTTCCAATGATGCGTCGTTTAAGATATAATGCATTGGTGAATTAATCAAGACAAATTTATTTTTTTGTAAAAACCTATCGATTCAACATCCTTTGTAACCTGTATTATTCACCATTTTTGGAGGTCTCGATTTCAAATATTCACCAATTGACGAAGATTCGCTACTAAAGTTTTCCCTGAACAAGATATTCATTTCTTATTAATTTTTACATACCAAGGTTTACATTTGTCAAAAGACCTTTGACTTATTTAAATATTACCAGGTAACACTAAATCACCACAAAATTTTCTATAAAATTCAGTTTGTGTTGTATCTAATAGGTGTTTTGGATGAGGATCATGAATTTTGGACCCCACCCTTAATTTTAAAACATCTCTAGCATTAGATGATACCCTAGTATTATCATGCCAATATTTTTCAGTCAAAGATTTAATTTCAACATCCAATTTCATATCAAACCTTGGGAGTCGACCACTGAAATTCCAACATTGGTTGATAGGATCATTTTCTATACTTTCTCTTCTTTTGGCCGCTCTTAGCAATGTTTTAGGATGTATTTTTAAAACTTCACTAATATTACTTACCATTCTTTTATTCAAAGTTAATTTATTAACTATAGCAGTTGTTATAGCTCTTCTTGATGCATTCTTATCTTTAGATCTACTATTTTTGCAAATAGACTGAATGGCACTAGCAATAGTAGACATAACATGTTTTAATAATTGATATTTTCTTCTTTGTTTAACAAAAATGCCTAACTTTTTCATTACTTTTTTCATTTTCCACATTCTCATTAATTGCATCATTAGTTGACATTGAATTGAAAGTTTTTTACAATAAAAAAATTGATTGTATAATTTATCAGCATGTGTTCTTATTTGTCTCCAATAAATCTCACCAAGAAGGTTATCCAAAACATCACTTTGAATTTTAAAAAATATATATTCAAAACTATTTTCATTTTCATCTTCATTTTTATTTTTATTTTCATTCCCATCTTCATTTTCATTTTCATTTTCATCTTCATCTTCATTTCCATTTTCATCTTCATACTCATCTTCATTTTCATTTTCAATTTAATTTTCAATAACAAAACGGTTTTCATTTTCATTTTCATTAAGAGGATTTTCATTTTCATTTTCAATAACAAAACGGTTTTCATTTTCATTTTCAATAAAAGTATTTTCATTTTCATTTTCATTAAGAGGATTTTCATTTTCATTTTCAACAACAAAATGGTATTCATTTTCATTTTCAATAAAAGTATTTTCATTTTCATTTTCAACAACAATTTGACTCAAATCTTGAACTATATGAATATTATCAATGTCAACATTGTGATATCCAACACTTTCTAAATCTCTAATAAATACCATTTCCATGAGGCTCAAATGTGGATTTGAAGATGTGCCTGGACTTGTTCCTATTGAAAAATTCTCCATAACATTGGAAGGGATATTTGAAGACATACCAGGAGTAGTTTGTATATTCGTATTAGTTTCCACATTCACCTCTTGCAAGTTTGCATCATCTACATCCATGGTCTCCTCAATGTTTTAATCTTTAATAGTTGTGGAATTAGATGCTTCATCAGCATTCATTGACCAAATTCTCATTCTTCTTTCTCTTTTTCTTTGTTTCTCCTTCTCTCTCTTTGCTTGAATTTCTTCAGGGTCAATTTTCCTTCCTATCTTTCCTCTTATTCTGACATTGTGATCCCATGATTGAATATTTTTGAAGTATACACAAATGAATATAAAAAACTTAAGAGTCTTCCTTGTTTGTTCCTCCTTCAAACAAGTAGCAATTTTTCACAAAATTACTCTTCCTCCTTCAAACAAGTAGAAATTGAATAAATTTCCTCTTCCTCTTTCAAACAAGTAGAAATTGAACAAAAATACTCTTCCTCCTTCAAACAAGTAGCAATTAAACTAAATTCCTCTTCCTCCTTTAAACAAGTAGCAATTGGACAAAAATTCTCTTCCTCCTTCAAACAAGTAGCTCAATCAAACAAAATTTCTCATCCTCCTTTGAAAACAAATAGGAATTCAATAAAAAAAATCCTCCTTAAAACAAATAGCAAATAAATAAAATTCCTAGATTTCTCCTTTGAAAACAAATAGCAAATGTACAAAATTTCTCTTCCTCCTTCAAACCAATAGCTCAATTAAACAAAAAAAATCATCCTCCTTTGAAAGAAAATAGGAATTCAAAAAAAATTATCTTCCTCCTTTGAAAACAAATAGCAATTCAACAAAATTTCTCTTCATCCTTCAAACAAGTAGCAGTTAAATAAAATTCCTCTTCCTCCTTTGAAAATAAGTGGAAATTTAACAAAATTATTTTGTCATAGTGTCCCAATGATGCCTCCTTTCAAAATTGAAAAAATCCCAACTTGAAGAGCTTCAACAAGACACAAGGTGATAGAAAATATGGAATATGTCACAATTGGTCATAGAATATGATTCTCAGACCCAAGATGCGCCTTTTTGACGATAAAAAAAAGAAAACGGTAAAAACTAACTCAAGATCCCATTTATTAAATGGGATCTCATTCCATTTTCAATGAAACCACTAATAAACAGGATCTCGTTCCATTTTCAACGGATGGATTCGAAACGAGATCCAGTTTACTAAATAGGGTCTCATTTATATTATAAATACGATCCCATTTTTTAAAATTTGAAATGTAGGATGGGTTTTTTCTTTCTGGACAGGTGTGGGAAAAGGTTTGGGGATCCAAACCTAGGCCTTGGACATGGTTTGACTTACAATTTGAAGGTCCTAGCAATGTCACAAAAAAATACTGACTTTGGGCATACGTCTAAAGGCTTGTTTTGCAAAGTTTGTCGATGAAATCAAAACCCATTATAGATTAGACAATGTAGATTCCAAATATGTATTTTTTTTTACAATTGGATTAATTTTTTAATTTTTCATTTAATTTCTGATTAAACATGTACATAAACTTGAATTATCATGGTTTTTTAATATTTTAATAACTTTTTATCAACTTAACATTTTCATGAACGAATTGCACAAAAGTGTACTTTAGACAATTATTTTCAATTTTAAAAAAATCAAAAAATCATAAGTTTAGGTCATCTTATGCGTGACATACATGACAATTTTTTAAAACACCAAATATGACCAATAAAAAATTAACAAAAGAAAATATTCAATAAAATATTACAAAACAAATATGGAAAGCGTGCTTTAGTGAGTTACAAATCATTTTTCAAAAGGATTTAGAAAATTAAGATTGTGAATGGATTTTCTATACCTACACAAACTCAAAGAACAAACACAAAATTAGATCATTATGCAAGCTAGAATCAACATTGTAACATCTCGCTATAAACCCTCAGAGGTTGAGAGACAAAAGGGACAAGATAATTTTTTTTTAAAACAACAGGAAAAACATACACATAAACTAGTCGCCAATCCGATGTACTAACAAGAAAATATGGCCAAGAATGATTGAAGGTACCACCCATAGGAGAGGACTAATCCACTCTCTAGAGGAAATCCAATCGGGAGCAAGCAAGATAGCTCCAAAAGTTGCATTGGAGCTTTCTTTTCCAGAACCCTGTTGTTTTGGAGCTCATTGCTCTGGAACCTGTTGCTGCCCATAGGTTAGCAAATAGAGGGCACCGGTGCTCTAGAACTGCAAGTTCCGGAGCACCGACACCCTCTGTTTGCTAACCAGTGGGTAGCAACAGGTTCCGAAGTAGGTGCTACAAACTCCCAGAGGTTCGTAGAGGGATGTTACAAACATTCCCCATGAAATGAGATTGAAACATAAAAATAGGAAATGAAATGAAGAACAACACAATAAAAGCTAATTAAATCCTATCTAATGAGAAAACCTTCAATCCCATGGGGGAATTGGTGCCATTTTGATGTGGAAAATGGCCCTTTCCCAAATCCTTGATCTGATTTGATGATCTTTGATAATGATTCTTGATTCCTTGATGTAATTTTCCAATAACTTTGATAAAACTATGAAACTTGAATGAGAATGGATGAAGTTGCAGATGAAATTGAGTATAGTAGACTTCCTTGGATTGTGGATGATCAATTAAATAGGAGGATCCCTCTATTTATAGATTTGAAGAATGGAATATTGAAGCATTTGGATGAATGTGGGACAAAATACCAACCAATGAGAGAAGGCCGCTTGTCCACATTTGATTGGAGGAGGAATGAGCCCATTTGGATGAATCTGCACATAAATATGGTTAGGTGGATTTTAAAAAAGTTGAGATGACAATTTTAGAGGGAAGAAGAAATGGAGTAAATTCCACTTGGCTCAAGGAAAAGGACATGTAAGAGGCCTTTAATGCCTTGTTGGATGTACTCATCCCTTTTGGAGGGATTTTTTGAATTGAAAGAATATTCCATAAAAGATGCCCTTTTGAATGGAAATTGATGAATTTATAAATCAAATAAATTTATTTATTGTGCAAGTTGCAAAATCTAGAGGATTGGAGTGATTAGGATTAGGAATAATCATGATTTGATCAATTTAAGTAGAAATTAGATGATTTGACAATTTTGACTTAGATTTTAAGATTTATTTAAATCAAAGTTGAGAGGAAAAATGATTTAGATTTAATCAAATAAAGATTGATTTATTTAATTAAAAAAGGTGGTGTTAGATTAAATCAAATAAAGATTAATTTATTTAATTCAAAGAAATGACTTTAGAGATTTAATTAAATAAAGTGAATTATTTAATTAAAAGAGAGACTATAGGATTAATTAGACAAAATGATTTATTTAATTAATGGAAGAGAATGACTTAATGAGATAAAATTGATTTATTTAATTAAGAGATGAAATGTGATGAATTTAATCAAATAAAGATCATTCGATTAAATTAATTAGTAAAGGAGATGATTTAGGAAGAAATGATAGTAAAATCAGGATCAGATGTGTAGGATCAAATTGTATATTTTTTTGTGTCTACATTTTTCTCGTCTTTGAAGCAATGTACCTATTGTGTTGGTTCAAAGAATAAACTGTTGAGATCAAAATTGAAAAAAAATGATTTTTCAAATGCCCCACTCCTGCCCCAACGAGAAGGATTATGCTGGTATACTGCCCCCTCAAGAGATCAAATGAAAATTTGGATTTTTGGGTGATCTCATGAAAAAAGAGGATAAGTTGCCCGACGGGTCAAAAAAGGGGTCCAAGATGCCAAAAAATGTGCCAAAACACTAAAAAATGATGCAAAACGGCTCCAGGTTAGGAAAAAATGTGATCGAGGGTCCAAAACCCTAGCTAGATGGCTAAACAGGGTCAAAAAACCCTAATTTTCAAGCTTAAATAGACCCCAAGGGGTCACTTTCAATTCATTTGCACACTTAGCCTTTAGAAAATTTTGCACGTTGAGCTCTAAGCATTGATTGAGATGGCACAAAGATTGCTTCCACCACACATTTCAGATCGAGTACGAGTGTACCAATAGCCAGTCAGCGCAAGACTAGTGGTATGTGATCCTCCCTCAACTTTTGATTTCAATTTTTTTCATGCAATTAATTGGGTCCAAAGTCAACTTTAGGTCAAGCGGTGCTATATAGCACTGATGAGAGTGCAGAATCGGCACCACATGGCCCCAAAGTGCATTGCATATGTGAAGAGCATCACTGCAACTTTGTTTAGAAAGTTAGGGTTTAGGCCAAAGTCTGTCGCATATGAGAAGTGCACCACGACTGTGAAGTTTAAGATTTAGGGTTAGGGGGTGCAGTCAAACTACACCATAGCAGTGCAATTTGGAATTTGAAAATTATGTTGAAACTACAAATAGAGTCACATTTGTTGTTTGACTTGTGAACACTCAGGGCAGGATCTCAATTTGTTTTGAAACTTGACATTGTGGCTTTTCTAGCATGGAAGGACCTTGGGATATCGCATTCATAGGAGCATAGGTCTCTAGTACTCAGTAGATTAGTTGGTATGCATGAGTTGCTCTAAGAGCACCTTGGGGCCATAAGACTTTGGTATGTTGCCTATTCCCATCCTGTTCGGACACACTTGGGGATGATGATAGCCCTAGCAGAGCAATGGCACAATGAGACATCATCATTTCACTTGCCTATTGGCAAGGCCATAGTCACACTAGAGGATGTCTGGCACATCCTTCGATTACCCATACATGGGGTGAGAGTTATTTACGAGAGGGATGCATTCTGTGAGGTCATGGAGCTTGAGGTGATCGTCTTCTCTGAGGGGAAGATTGATCTTGAGCTATATAGGGGCACACTATGCACTTTTAAACTGATTGTAGCTGCCATTATATCAAGGCTTGTAGCACCAAATTGATGAGGTTGATCCTTCAACCCAAGATGGGGTCTAGCATGAGAGAGGATGCTCCATCAGAGGGAGTACTTTTCCCGGGGTCTAGTGATGCTAGCCTCACTCTACTAGGACCTTCATGAGTTCACTTATTTAGACAGTCGGGCCATTGGGGCCAAAGTTATATTATTGCATATTTGGACTTGGAAGTGCATTGCAGTGCTTCACCCACAAGTCATAGTGGTTTCCTTGGAGCTGGATGATCTGATTATTTGGTGATATGGAGCGGCCCATATTAAATTTTCACACTCAAGGGAAGGTGGTATCACTCATTGGTGGAGGGTCATCGAAGAGATGACAATGTTCACCTAAAGGCTCTGGCTCTGCATGGGTCCATGGTATGATGATGCACAACAATTATTTTTTTCTCAGAAGGATAGACTGATTCAAGGTCAAGAGAACACAATTATAGAGAGATACCTGCCAAACAGAGTGGCTAGATAGTTTGGGGACATACAAGATCATCCCAATGACCAATACATGGCCATCTTTGCCCATACTATGAGGGAGACTACATGGGGTAGACCCATCCTGACTAAGGAGGTCATGACACCTTTCAGGTAGCTGGTGGCCAGACCATGGCCATACGATTAGGGACAGGGGGATGCAAGAGTCACACAGGCCTATACAAATTGGTTTAGACCACCCCTTAGATTGACAGATCTAGGTGTGGCACCCCTACAACGATAACCTAGAGGCAGATCAACAAACTGAGGGCTGGGGCAGGGAGGCAGAGGGGATGGAGAGAGGGATGGAGATGGGGATAGGGGAGGAGGTGGGCCACCTCCACACCAACCACAATAGACACCACCCCGAGAGCAGCCACAATAGACACCACTCCAATAGCAGCCTAGAGATGGGGAGAGAGAGATCCCGAGGGACCCACAACATTAGCCCCCATCACCAGCACCAGTGCAGCCAGATCATAGAGATGCATTGATTCAGAAGCTGCAAGCACCGGTGCAAGTTCTCACTACTGAGAGGGATCAGGCCCAATAGTAGGCCCATGTGCTTACTATAGAGAGAGAGAGAGATTAGGCCCGATCAAAGTGGGACCAGGAGATAGGCTAGATATGGAAACTTGAGAGAATTTCCTTTGCATCCTAGGGCAAGATAGTGTCTACACGGGTATACCGGGAGGTAGTGAGAGAGGCAGAGTACTACCGGCTGCATTATAGGCAGGTAGTACTAGCAGCAGCTCGGGTGCCAAAGTTCTCCTAGCAGATAGGCATGAGATAGCTTGAGGATCCTAATGAGAGATAGGAGGGTGAGGAGTTCAACCAGCAGAGCTAGCGTCACATTTTGATCAGAGATAGTATTTTTTGATCTATGGGCTCCGATTTTTTTATTGCCCCGATTGTATCATATACTTTTGTTTATACACATATGATCCTGATCTTTGTACCATGATGGTTAATTTTGGTGATATATATATATATATATATATGAGATGGTTCTATTTGTTTATGAGATTTCCTACTTTACTTATGCATGATGGATGGATGTATTTAATTTCCTATGTGTTATGATATGCATGATATGTAGATGTAATGTCTTTTCTCATGTGATGCAGTGATTATGTGAATATTTCATGGATGCACATGGTTATAGATGTATTTTTTTTTTGTATTTTTCTATTCACTTTATGATGATGATGTATGGATGCAATATTTTATGATATGAAAATTATTCTCTAAACTATATTTTAAATGAATTATGTGACGTACTATGATTGTGAAATGTATATAATGATATGCAAGTGTAATATTTTTTGTTTTTCTTTCTTATGAATTCATGATGGATGATATATGGATGCAAATGTGATGCTTTTATGTAATGGAATATGAATGTAGAAATGTGACATGACGCATGGTATTTATGATGTATGATATGCACTGGTAATATGTATGAATGAAATGATAAAAAATGATGTCATATGAATATGGATATGTAATGATTTATGATGTGATATGATATGTGATTTAGATGATTTGATAACGCCTATGTGATAATGAATGTGAAATAATTATAATGATAATGTATGATGTGAGATGATTATGTGATTTCAAGATTCCTATTTCATAATGATTTATGGATGCAAATATTATGACATGTAATGCGAGTAATATGATAATGTGAAATGGTTATTACATGAAATGTAATGAGGTTATTATTACATGATTTGAATATGTATATGATAATGATGATGTCTATGATATGATAATTATGCCATGGATGACTTAATAATGCTTATGTGATAATATCTATGATAGAATGAAAATAATAGTACTGAATCTATATTAATGATGAAATGTAATACATCTATGTTTCCTATATGATATGATACGCATCATGATGATGCTTGGTGGATGTAGGGTGGATGAATTTTAGTGATGTTTTTTAGTAACTGTCATGGTACCATGTTAGTACAAAAAGAAGATGTAAGAAAGAAGATCAACAAGCCTACTTTATTGATGATGATAATGATATCATGAATTGGGATTTTAAAATGGCCATTTACCTTATGTTTGATAATACACATAGGTATGATACATCAAGGTATAAAGAACTAGGATGGTGTTGTACCTAGTGTGATGGAATTTGTCCCGACAATCAAATAGGAGCACCCTTGTTCACACTTGGCATACAAAACCTTATTCAAAATGTAGTTTAGATTTCTAAACATCTCGGACTAAAAAATAGAAAAGCAAGCCTTCCTATGTGGTCAACAAGATACCTAAAACACCCTCCCTACAAACCAAACAAAGTACACATGACAAAGATATTTTACAAGGATATCCAACAAGCACAACAAATAAAAAGATAATGATCATTGCCCCATTCCTTTCTCTCTAAACCGTTTTGATTAGGCATCATCGAGAGATCATTGGAATGAGCACAAAATAAGATAAGTCAAAAAGACCAAGATAAAGTAAACAAACAAGCTAATTCTCTTCGTATTGCTAGCCAAGACTAAACTATGGCAATGCCTAATGTTGATGTGCATTGTAGGAAGGATGCATCTTAGGAAATGTTGTGATCAGGTGATGATGGGATTTGATTGGATGATAAGCTATTGATACTCCGAGTTGATTAACTTGCTGACTTACTAACCTAGACTTGAGACTTTGACGATTAGGTGCTCACTTTTGAACCTGCTAGACTTGCTTTCGATTGTTTCACCAAAGGTTGAGGTTGATGATGATTTATTATGAGTGGATGATTATTGCAGGTGAAAGCGAGATGATAACGATGCATATTTTATTTTATTTTCAAATATTTGGATGTTTTTGGTGTTTTCAAATGTTTTGAGGCTATTCTCTTAGGGGATTTTGAGTTTTTTTACGAATGTTTTGATTTTCAAATTTTCCATTTTTTTGGGATTTTCTAAGATTTTGACCAAGAACATAACCTAAAGACCTATCTTAGGGGTCTTGAGAGCTAATGAATAGATTAGCCTTGCCTTCGTTATACACGTAGAGACCACGTAGTTTGACTAACACAAACTTGATTTAATGATGAGAGAGATGGACAAATGGATTGCCATTTAATTGCGATGGATGCCTATAGGACTAACCTAGGGTGTCTTGTGGGATGATCAAAGATCAACCTTGCCTACGTTCAAGATCAGAGATGACATAGTTCAATAGGATGACTCCATTTTTTTTTTTTTGTTGGATTTTTGACATGATTTTAGATTTTTGATGTTCTGATGTTTTTGATTTCTTAAAAGAATTTTGAATTTTTTGGATTTTTGAAGGATTTTAAGGAAGACTTCAAAGATGTACTCGAATCCAATCCAATGCAGGTAAAATAACATGCCCCTAGTGTGATGTGATAGACTACTTCAATAAAAGTAGGACAAATTGACCTTAGGAATATGCCAAGTAGTACTTGGGTGGAATATGATACGAACACAAGATCAAGCTATGATACAGACATGGATGTATGATGGAAGGGTGTGATGGAATGTAATGGATAAATGAGTGATGGATGAATGGTGCAGAACAAGCTATGAAGATCTTGGTGAATGGAGAATGCTTTATTTACACAAGGCATCTGTTTGTCAGGTTTTCACCAAGGTACTTTCCCAAAGCACCACTAAAGTGGTTTTCACTAGAGGATGATTTTTCTCCTTACTATTTTTCAATATTTTTTTATTTTTTTTGGATTTTGGTATTTTTTCATTTTTTTGTATTTTTGGTTTTACCCTTAAAAGATCAAGCATAAAACTTTTTAAGATGAGAGTTATTCATGGGCTCCTATAGAGGTTTCCCTTCAGGTGTTGATAGCTTATATGCCCTTGACTTGTAGCTTACAATGATGATGAATGGTCCTAGCCAGTTGGGCTCAAACTTTCCCTTGCTATCTAGATTTGGCAAGTTCTTTTGATTTTCCTTTAGTACCAACTAACTGACTTGGAAGGTCTGACTCCTGATTTTCTTGTTGTAACTTTGCCTGAGACAGTTCCAATATACTTGTAAGTGGTTTAAGGCATCCATACACCATTCATCCAGTAGTTCTAGCTCATTTAATTATGAGACCCGATATTCTTCATCTGTTATGAGATTCTGCAGGGATATCCTCAGGGATGGGAGCTCAATCTCAATGGGGAGTATGGCTTCTAATCCATAGACCAAGAAGAAAGGGGTGGCACCATAAGGTGAGATTTAACTGTAAATACTAGTCACAACCAGCGTCATTGACTATTTTCTTGAGAATTTTTAGGATAGTCTTATTGGTAGCTTTTTCTTGGCCATTGACTTGGGGATAATATGGAGTGGAAAAGTGATGTTGGATTTTGAATTTATAGCATAGATTGTGAACTTCCTGATTTTTAAAAGGTGTCCCATTATTTGAGATAATGGCTTGAGGGACACCATATTGGCAAATAAGGTAGTTAAGAATGAACTTGTATATTTGTTTTCCTATAATGTAGGTCATGGGAATGGCTTCTACCTACTTCATGAAATATTTTGTGGCAGTGATGATAAACTTATGGCCATTGGATGAGGTGGAGGTGATTTTACCAATGAGATCAAGCACCCATTGCGAAAAGGGCCAAGGTGTGATTACAGGGTTGAGCTCCTGAGCTAGTGCATGGATGAGGTCCCCATGTTGTTGACACTATAAACACCTTTTGACATAGTCATGTGCTTCTCTTATCATAGTAGGCCAATAGTATACCATCCTTAGCAATTTCTTGGCCAAATTCATACCACTCGAGTGTGAACCACAAGTGTCATTTTGTACCTCAATTAAAGCAGTCAAGGATTCCTTAGTGTTTAGGCAATGTAAAAGGGTCCCTTTAATGCTCCTATGATATAGGGTATCTCCTAGGATGAAAAAATAGGATGAATTTTTGACAAAACCTCTTTTGAGGTTCAAGGTTATGTCGATGGGAAGCACTCCTATTATCAACTAAGTGTAAATATCATGGTACCAAGGATCACTAGGACCAATGATTTCACACATGAATTTGGACTCTGGTACCTTGAATGCTACTGTGAGGAATTTTTATTTTGGGACATTATGCGGGATATCTAGGATTGATCCAATCATAGCCATTTCATTTGCTACTCTGTTGTTAGCTTTGGGTAGTTGTTCAAAGGTGATATCAATGAAGGAATCCTTAAGGATTTCTACCGACTTCTTGTATGGATTCAAATTGTCATATTTTGTTTGCTATTCATTATTTACCTAGTTGATTATAAGTTGTGAGTCTTTGTAGACCTTAAGTGCCATGATCTGCCACTGTACTATAATTCTTAGCCCTATGAAAAGAGCCTCGTACTCTATGATGTTATATTTTCATGGGAATGACAACTTGTATGATTTAGGTATGCAGTCCCCTTGTGGAGTGATGAAGAAGATTCCCACCCCTAACCCATGTTGTATGTAGGATCCATTAAAATACATCTTTCAATGATCTACTACACTAAGGTTGAAGATTGATTCATTGGGGAACTCTGAAACTAGTGGATTTTTTGCATATATTGGTGCTTCTGCTAGTTGATCTACAATTACTTGTCCTTTGATAGCCTTGTGTTCTACATACTCAATTTTATACTTTATCAGGATCATAACCCACTTAGTCATTCATCTTGTGAGATTTTCTTTGGAAATTAGGTATTTGAGTGGGTCTATTTTTGTGATGAGCTTGATCTGATGTGCTAGCATGTAATGTTTGAATTTATGTGCTGTGAACACAACTGCTAGGAAGGCTTTCTCAATGGGTGTGTAGTTCAACTCATGTCCCACCATGGTCTTGATGATGTAGTAGATAGATCTCTCCTTCCCATTTTCATCATGTTGTGCTAAGAGAATGCCAAGGGTTGTTGCTATTGTTGATATGTATAGGATAAAGGGTTTGCATGGAATCGGTGGTATAAGGACTGGTGGTGTGAGAAAATACTCCTTGATCTTGTTGAATGTTTGGTCACATTTCTCATCCCATTTGTATACCACCCCCTTGTGGAGTAGATGAGAATATGGGATTTACTTGTCTACTAGTTGCACTATGAATTGGCTAATGGACTGGAGTCTTCCTCGTAGGCCTCTTAGCTGCTTCAATGTTCTTGGTGCCTCCATTTCATGAATTTCCTTGAATTTAGTAGGATCTACCTCGATTCGTCTCATTGACATGATGTACCCCAAGATCTTGCCCAATTGTACCCCAAAGACACACTTCTTTGGATTAAGTCGAACCTTGTACTTTTCTAGTCTATCAAAAATGGAGCTTAGGGTTGATATATGATCTCGTCGCTTCTTTGATTTATCCAATATGTCATCCACATAATCTTCCATAGTTTTATGGATCATATCATGAAAGATGAGTGTCATGGCCCTCTAGTAAGTTTCTCCTATGTTCTTCAACCTGAATGGAATCATATTCCTATAATATGTCCCCCACAGACAAGTGAAATTTGTCTTGTGTTGGTCTTCCTTAGCTATCATGATCTAATTATATCCTAAGAATCCATCCATTAGTGATAGCATCTCATGTTCGGCCATCATATCCATGATCATGTCAATGTTTGGAAGTGGAAATCCATCCTTGGGACATGCTTTGTTCAAATCTCTGAAATCTATGCAGATGCAGATTCCCCCATTTGGTTTTGAAATAGGTATGAGGTTTGAGACCCACTCTAGGTATTTGATTGGTCGTATGAACTCTGCATCTAGGATCTTTTGTATTTCTATTTTGACCAACAATGCTATTTGGGGATGCATTTTTCTCAACTTTTGTCTCACAGGATTTGCTTCGGGATATACACCTAGGTGATGAACTAAAAATTATGGATCAAGCCCAGCCATATCGGCATAATTCCATGTGAATTTTACCTTTCTTTTTGTTAGGAACGCAACTAGGAGTTCCTTTTTTTCTATGAGAAGTGACTTAGCATAGAATGTTATGTGTGGTAGCTCCTTTGTTCTACCAAAACAGCTGACTTTTCTTGATGAATCACACCGAGAGGAAGATTGAATCCTTCATCCTTCAGTGCCTTAGAGAGTTTTTCAGCATTGGATGTGTCCTTTATTTTTACTATTTTTGAGTCAGAGAGAGCCATAGTGTGGCTTTCACTCAAAGACCTTGAGATTATTCTCAATTTTTCGCTTTTACAATTGAAGGATTCAACCATTTCCCTCTAATAGGCTTGTGTATCTAGTATGATGTCAAACCCAGCTTTATGGTCTCCATATGACACTATATCCTATAGTCCCATGAATTCAAAAAGTGCCTCATCATTTTCAAATATGTCTAGAATTGGTGGTTCTCATTGGTTATAATCAATGAGTTAGGGATAGACTAAGTTTGTCTCATGGTTTTGATGGTCCAACTAAAAAGATAGGGTGATGATCATGAGAAAGGAGGAATATTCAAAAAGAATAGGTAAGTCAGTTATGGTATCCTCATCATCACTACTAATAAAAACATCAGTTATGTCAAAGGTAAATTTTTCTATGACTTGACCTATGGATATGGGTAACTGAAGGGCAGTTGTCGATGGCTGAGGGGGAGTCATGACTACTTTAACTAAGGGACTTCTGCCACATATGGTTACACTCAGAGGGGTACACCCAAGGCCAAGGATTTTCATGTGCTTTTCAACAATGATACGTTCCAATTGGCCATTGTCATTCTTTCCAAGACTTTCATTCCTATTATAGCCCATTCCCAACATTAATTGAAGTCCTCTGTTGGCATAATCCATGGGAAGGGTTGGTACAAGTCCCTCATCTTGATAGAGGAGACTAGATACGTCTCTCTCATCCACCACTTCTTAGCCTAGATCCCCCCAACTCTTGAATCAAGAGGGATTTGCTCTAAAATTTTGAGCTACTGTATTGGTGGGATGTGCATGTCCATGGGATCTGGGGGATTGAGGTAACTCCCCTACAAAAAAGGCTCCTTTCTTCATTTTGTAATCCCCACATCCATTATCTTGGATTATGACTTTGATTTCAGATATGTCAAGAATGGCAGGTGTCTTTGTCTGAGAAGTGGAGGAAATGTTGGTTGGGTCTATATACGGATTTGAAGGGCCTTCATCATTATTTGGGACTTGGGGGATATTATAGTACTTTTCTTCTAGGTTCTTGTAGCAGATGAACGACTTAGGATCATCGTAGATCATGACCTCTTGATTTTGATATGAAAACTTGATGCACTGATTGAAGTTTGATGCAACATCTTGCATTCCGTGGATCCATGGATGTCCCAGGAGGATGTTATAAGGCATATCAAGGTCAAGAACCTGATAGGTGGTCTCCATAATGGTTGGCCCTACTTGAATAGGGAGTTGGATAGTTCCCTGAGGCACTCTTTCTTGGTCATCGTACGCTCTGATTGTGATGCCCTTACCTTTTTCAATGGAATCCTCAGAGAATCCTAGATTCTTTATGAGCTTGAGAGAAGAGATGTTTAAACCTACACCCCCATCCACCAAGACCCTCTTAACTTTGTTTTTGAGAACTAGGAATTCAAGGTGGAGTGCATGGTTGTGAGATGGTTGGGTGAGGAAGTCTTGATCGGAAAATGTGAGGAGATTTGGGGTGGTAATGTTTCTGACCATAGCTTGGAATTGTTCTATATCAAGATTGGAGGAGATGGTGGATAAAGCCAATGCTTCCTCAAGGATTTCTCTATGGGTGGATGATATCTTTAGTAACTCCATGATTAAGATCTGAGCAAGGGTTATTTTCAACTGGTCCAAGAAATTGTAGCTGTTAGCAATGGATTTTGGGTTTGAGGTGGATGCCCTAGGTGGCTATGATGACCCAACAATGGTGACTTTTTCATCGTGTGTGGTGACTCCACAATTGGCTTTGGCTCCCTTGATGTTAAAAACAGTGATCAATTCATCTAGGGATCTAACAACTCCTTTGTACACATGGTTCACATTGACATATTTTTTCTTCCCTTTGTTATTTCCTCTGTTATGGTCGAGCATTGGATTCATGTAGATTTTTAGATCTTGATTTCCAGCTAGTTGTTCCATGTTTATGATTTTGTTGTCGATGAGGTCTTGGATTATATTTTTTAGCTTCATGCAATTGGTTGTTGTGTGCCCCTTTATTTTATGATAATCACAAAGGTAATTTTCATTATACCAAGGTGCTTTTACCATGGGCTCTTGATATTTCTCAAAAGTGGGGATTATAATGAGTTTCTTGTCTACCAATTTTTTCATGATGGATTCGACTGATTCCCCAAGAATGGTAAACTTTCTCTTGGGGAGATATTTGTTTCTTGGAGGTGGTCCCCCTTGATTAATTAGATTGTTGATTTGATTATTGGGTGGTGGTTGTGTGACCGCATTGGTTTGTGTGTTGTTGTGAATGTTGTTTTGCAGTTGTTGATATGTTTGGGAATTCTGTTTCAGAGCACTGATTATGACCTTGGCATCGACCACACCATCATTGGTGACGTTTCTATTTTTCACCCATGTGTGAGGTTGTTCATTATAGTTGGTAGAAGGATGGTTGTCCTGATGTTCGAGATATGTGGGTGTCTCCCCTTGTGTAATAAGGGCTCAATTGGGCATATGTGGTGATACCCTACACCTTTAGATGGAATGCCAAGATTTTCTCTAGATTGGAACTGATGGTACAAATTTCTTGCTCCTACAGTATGGCCCACTTGCTCTGATTGGCCTTGGATCACCATCATTGTAGGAAGGAAGAAAATGATTCCCCCTTTTCTTTTTTGAGTGTAGATAGTTCCTCTAGATTAATATCCATGCCAATGTTGAATGCATCGTTCTTTATGAATGCATCGGTGATCTCTTGGAATGTTTTGATGTTGGTAGGCAAGTGAGAGAACAACTCCATGGCAGTGCTAGCTAGGCTTTGAGGAAATAGCCACATTAGATATGTATCGTTATATGCAACTTCCATAAAATATAATTGGAATTCACTAATGTGATCCTCAAGATCTCCCAACCTGTGATATTTGTCAAATTTAGGGATTTCAAATCCCTTTGGGAATGGTACCATTGCAAGGCTCCTGTTAAAAGGATAAGGACATAGATTGTTGGATGTCCTTTTTATTTTCCCTAATTGGAGATCGAGCACTTGCTGCGAGAGCAATTTGATTTATGTTGTCACATCATCTTGTGGATCAGGAGGTGGAGTGAATGTTTTTGGAGGTGGTTGAGGTGTTGGAGTGGTGGATAGAGTTTTGGTGGGAGTATTTTGCAAGCTCTATTGCATGATTAAGGCTTTCTAATATGCCCACATTTGTTGTTGTTCCAGCAATGTTTGTTGTTGGTCCTGTTGTTGTTATGCCAACAAAGTTTGTTGTTGGTCTTGTTTTTGTTGTGCCAACAACGATTTTTGTTGGGCTAGTAATTAGGCTACTTCTTGTTGCGCTTGATACTGTTGTAGGGCTTGTTGATACACTTGTTGTTGAGTTGCTTGTAACTACTCCTGGTATTGAACTTGTTCTTGCACTTGTTGAGCTTGATACTTGGCTTGGGATTGTGCCTGTGCTTGTTGGTTTGCTTGTGCATCCTGCGTGGCTTGAGTGGATTGAGTTGCTTGTGCATCTTGGGTGGCTTGGGAAGCTTGTTGTTGTTATAGTAAATCTTGAGCTTGGGTAGCTTGTTGTGCTACTAATTATGCTTGGGCTTGTTGAGAAGCTAGCTGTGTAGCTTGTTGATTTTGGATTTGCTGAAGTTCCTTTTGATAGGATTCTTGTTAAGCTGCTTGCAACATGGTACTAAATGAGTTTTTCATATTGTGTTTTGGTGGTGGTGGTGGATTGGGAATAGTCTTGACTGTTGTGATGGGAGGGACCGTTGCATTGATGATTGGGGTTCGGGTGGTGGATGGCGTGATAGAGATGCTTGGTCCTTGGGAGACCATATTTTGAGATACTTGGGGGATAGTAGATGATGTGTTTATTGTTGGAGTTGATTGAATGGTTGCCACTTGTTTTTGTGATATCGATGGAAGGATGGGAGGATTGGGTATGATGTTTTGATTTATGGTTGGAGGGTTTCTCAAATTCTTTTGATTGATGGTCGGTAAAGGTGGAAGACCCAACCCAAGGGGTGGAATGGATGTTAACAAAAATCATGGAAGCGGTGGTGTATTCCCTTGGAAAAGTGATGATGAGGAAGGATCAAATATTCCCCCTATTCTGAATAATTCACCCTCTCCTTGTGAGATCATGGGGAGAGAGGTTTCAATGTCGAGGGGATACACCGGTGTTGCATGAAAAGAGGCTAGATTGGTGGGATCATGAAATGTCAGTGGAACATATGAGTGTAAAGGATTCACTAGGACAGATTGATCCAGTATGATGTTTGCATCCAAATCTCAGTTGCTCACAAGGGGATGCATTTTAAGTGCATGAAGCAATGAGCTTCCATTGTTAACAATTGGTGGAGTTGGAGCAATGGATGATGTGATTTGTGGGATTCTTTGGGTGATGGTTTGAAATGGAGGTATGGGTGGGATTGGAGGCATGATCCCAAGATTTCTTTCCACAATAGTGCTTATGTCTTAATAAAAAGGGAGCTTGGCCCGTTCTTTTTCCAACTCAAGCATGTATAGGGAGGGATTGATCCTTAACATGGTGTTGACAATTCTACGAGTCTCAAGATTTTGAACCATTTCAATGATTTCATCTTGTGTCCCTGAGAAATTATTGGTGATGTCCTCCACCTATCCCTCTTCTTGAGAATTTTTTGATGGTGAAGGAAGATTGTTTAGGGGATTGCTTGATCCAACAGGATTCATTTCAGGATAAATTTGGCTTATATCACTCAAATTTTATGTTTCTTTGTTGATTTCCATGTTCTTCTTGTGTTGTGATCTAGTTTGCACCATAAAATAGGGATAAATTTTCAAGAATGTGCGAGATGAACCTCTAATTCTTTAGATTGCTCTAACTTTAGGCACAAAAAGAGAAGAACTAGGATTATTTAAGGATCAAAGGGTGATGATGAGATAAATGGAAGATGGGTGATGTGGATGATTGAACTCTTGAGAAATATTGAAGGAGATGCTATACTTTAGGAATTTGATTGGATTTGAGTTGGTTTGATTTGATTTGATTTAGACCTTGGCTTGATCGGATTTTGATTTGGATAGAGAAATCATAAACTCTAAGAGGTTGGATGTTGTCTTAGAGTAGACTTGTACACAAGATGATAATTTGACTAAGCATGTAAAGAAGGATTCATCAAGACACCCCTAGCCAAACAAGATGATTTTTATTTTATTTTTCTTTTAGACAATGAACTTATAAACTAGGATTTTGGATGTTATCAAGAGGTAGACTTGTTCACAATGATTGATAATTTGAATAAATATGTGGAGAAGGATTCATCTACACACATCTAATCAAACAAATGATTGGTATTTTCCAAAAGCCTAGCATGAGTGATGTTTTCAAGATTTCCAAGAGTAGTTGGTAAGGTGATTTTGAGTTTGATGTTGAGGGATGGATGAGAATGATGAATTTCATCCTAGATTAGACCTAGATAGAACTCCTTTCTATAAGACCTCGGTGTTGAAGAACATGCTTGGTACTTCCTATGTAAGAAATGAAAACCTTTGCAAGAGACTTGGATTTTGTTGGAAATAAAATTCATACAAGTTAGAATTGTTCCTTGAAGCTTTCTTGTAAAAATTGTAGACCAACCTTTCTCTAAATTTGTGAAGCATTTAAATACGTTCTTCACAAGCTTTTGGACTAAGACTTTTGAAATTTGGTTTTCAGATTTTGATCTTCCGGTAAATCATTTGAAAGAGAACATGTGTGGGAGATCAATTGTTTCTTAAATTTTACTAATGACTTCTTTATACCACAAATAATTCTTGATTAGGTTCTCAAACTAGATTTCGAATGTCCAAACTTCTTATCATCCCACAAAGTCCATTGTGTGAGAATCAAGGAAATTAAGGCAAATGTTTTCTAATGTTGACTTTAGTGAGGAAAAATTATGATTAAACCCAAATACTTAGATGTCTCTAAGGATGAAATCCCTAGGGAAAGAAAGAGCACTTGGATTCGTCAAATTTATTTGTTCCCTCTAAAGGGTTTGAAATTTCAAGGATTTTTTGAATGTTTGTTTTCAAATGTTTTGAGACCCAAGAAAAACATTTTGATTTCAAAGAATGTGCACAACCCTATGGATAAAAGAGGCAATATTTGTTGAGTTCCCACTTGGATGAATCTAGCTATGCCTAATCTCAATAGATGATTAGATGCTTGACCACATAGGCTTCCCCTTACAGTGCACTTGCTTCTTGGGTCAGCCAAGAATTAGTACCCATGAAACTCCCATGGAATACTTCTCATCTCTACAAAGAGCCATAAAAATGTGGGATTTCTTCAGAACATACATTCTTGCATCGATAAATAGATAGGTATTTTTTCTTTTAAACAATTTTGGCTCTTTAATCAAGGCACCCATTCAGAAAGCTACACGAGAGGCAAGATCAACCCATATAAAAAGTGCCACTCGCTTGTCTATAGGAGTTTTTGTAATAATGCTATTTCCTCAACATTCAAATTTATATACCAATTGTAAGAAGCTTGGCGCTTAGCTTGTTACCAGTTTGATTCATTCCCTTGGGGTGAGTACTTTTTCCCACCAAGGCAGACTCTCTAAAGGGTGAACAATAGTGAAGGAGTGTATTTGTAGTTTGACTACCTAGCACACTTAGGTAAGATCACACACAATACATTTTCTTCACACTCACAAAGTTTGTTCAATTTTAAGAATCCAAATTGAAATGTGAAGATAATCACTCATACAACCTAATATCACAAAAATACTTTTGGTTCTCAAGATCGTAATGAAGTGCGAGAGAAGTGCATACATCTTTTTAGATGCTATTAGTTTGGATAAGGGATTACAAAACAAAGAATACACATGTTTATTTTAACCACCAAGCAATGATATGGATTATTTTTAAGCACCAATTTTGAAGTGTGAGATTTGCTTGTTCATTTATTAAGCCCCAAAACAAAATCTAGTGAGTTTTCCTATGATTCTTTTTAACCCTTTTTTTTGTTCTTTTAAAGCCCAAACAAGATTTAGTGTCCTAAAAAGAAATAATATAGCAAATCCTTAGAAGAGGGATTATAATTTGTCCCCAAAGTGTTTAAAAACACTTGATACAATGAGTTGATGATAACATGGAGAGCTTTTGGTCTTCATTTCCTTCCTTTACTTTGATCAAGCCAACCTACAAAAACTAGTTAATACTGCAAATCAAAGACTAAAAACTAGTTAGAAGTCCAAAATGACCTAAATGAAAAAAAGCACATGTCAAAATAATCAGAAATTTATCTTTTACCCCACTCCAACGATCCAATCAACGGGTGCAACATAGTTTGAGAAGGTTAGTGGTGCAATATAGCGTCGTTGATGAGTGAGAGAGACACTCTACACAGAAATAGTGACTATGATTGCAATGTTATTTTGCAAACAACATTGTTTGAAATTTGGAAACCCAATGAGTTCATTTAAAATTCAATTGTTTTTTGCGAGAAGATTCCAGCGATGCAATTTGAAATTTGGAGTGATGCAATATAGCACAACTAGACTGATAGTGGCAGAGTTTCTTGTAGATAGCAAAAAATTCAAAAAAGCATGAATTTTCTACAACAACGTGATGAATTTCTCCAGATTCGCCCTCCTTCTTGCACAAAAATGTGAATGGAGTTTCTATACCTACACAAACACAAGAAAAAACAAAAAATTAGATCATTATGCAAGCTAGAATCCACATTCCCCATGAAATTAGATTAAAACATGAAAATAGGAAATGAAATGAAGAACAACACAATAAAAGCTAATTAAATCCTATCTAATGAGCAAAATTTCAATCCCATGGGAGAATTGGTGCCATTTTGATGTGGAAAATGGCCCTTTCCCAACTCCTTGATGTGATTTGATGATCTTTGATGATTATTCTTGATTCCTTGATGCAATTTTCCAGTAACTTTGATAAAAATATGAAACTTGAATGAGAATGGATGAAGTTGTAGATGAAATTGAGTATAGTAGACTTACTTGGATTTTGGATGATCAATTGAATAGGAGGATCCCTCTATTTATAGATTTGAAGAATGGAAGATTGAAGGATTTGGATGAATGTGGAACAAAAGATCAACCAATGAGAGAACACCACTTGTCCACCTGTGATTGGAGGAGGAATGAGCCCATTTGGATGAATGTGCACATAAATATGGTTAGGTGGATTTTGAAAATGTTGAGATGACAAGTTTAGAGGGAAGAAGAAATGGAGTAAATTCCACTTGGATCAAGGCAAAAGACATGTAAGAGGCCTTTAATGCCTTGTTGGATGTACTCATCCCTTTTGGAGGGATTTTTTGAATTGGAAGAATATTTCATCAGATGACATTTTGAATGGAAATTGATGAATTTATAAATCAAATATATTGATTTATTATGCAAGTATCAAAATCTAGAGGATTGGAGTGATTAGAATTAGGATTAATCATGATTTGATCAATTTAAGTAGAAATTAGATGATTTGAAAATTTTGACTTAGATTTTAAGATTTATTTAAATCAAAGTTGAGAGGAAAAATGATTTAGATTTAATCAAATAAAGATTGATGTATTTAATTAAACAAGGTGGTGTTAGATTAAATCAAATAAAGATTAATTTATTTAATTCAAAGAAATGGCTTTAGAGATTTAATTAAATAAAGTAAATTATTTAATTAACAGAGAGACTATAGGATTAATTAAACAATATGATTTATTTAATTAATGGAAGAGAATGACTTAATAAGATAAATTTGATTTATTTAATTAAGAGATGAAATGTGATGAATTTAATCAAATAAAGATCATTCGATTAAATTAATTAGTAAAGGAGATGATTTAGGAAGAAATGATGTTAGTAAGATCAGGATCAGATGTGTAGGATTAAAATGTATATTTTTTGTGTCTACAATGATTATTTAGGTCAAAATATGGATGACGTATATGTGCATGGTATGGTAAAAAAAGACTTTTAAATAGTGGTTTTTTAGAAATTCCTATTGAAAATCGATTTGTATCATCTGGGTATTGAAATAAATAATATATTTGGAAACTAGATTACAAGTACTACATTTTATGATTACTAACATTTTCCAAGATTCCATCTCTAAGTGCTTCAAATTTTAAGGTCAAATGTGTCAAATTCAGAAAATTGGGGAAAACACTTCCACTAAATGGCCAAAAATGGACTCAACTTCTTGCTAGCACCCACAAGGCATAGAGGTTCCTAGGTTTGAGAAATATGGTGGGAAAGGAGATCCTGCTAGCCATGTTACTGCATATACAACCTTATGTAGTGACTTCATTTTTGAAGATAAACTCTTGGCTAAACTCTTCCCTAGATCCTTGAGAGATACTACTTTAGGATGGATTTTCTCCTTACCAAATAACTCAATTAGTTCATTCAATGAACTTATTGATGCCTTTTACAATCACTTCCAAATTCACATGGGTCCTAAGATGACCTTAGGTGATTTGATGACATGTAAACAAAAGGATGATGAAAAGGTCACTAATTTCTTAGCATGATACCAATTCTTTATTCATAAATAAATATTAAGATTCTTGATTCTGACCATCAAAGAATATTTATTTCCAATTTTTAAGACAAAATCTAACCTAATCTTGAGATGTTGAGGTTCCCTTCCTTCACATAATTATGCATAGCCCTTCGTGATTATCAAAATTTGGTTAGTAGTCATGAAGTGAAAACTCCCTCTAACCATCCTGAAAAGTCTAAATCCACACCTCAAACCAACTACCAACCTTTCAAGAAACAAAATAAGGGTTTTTTACAACTTAATCCTCCTCAACCAACTCAACATATTGACACCCAAGTGGTTGCTATAAATATGAAAAATCCATTTGGAGATAGGAATTGACTCCTCTTCCTTATATCCAACATAATATCATGTTGTAGCTCTTAGACAAGAATTTTATTTCCTTACTGTTGGAAACAAGCTACATTGAGAGGGGGATTGAATTAGTGTTATGCAAAAATTAACTTTATTAACCTTTATCTTCAAAGGATTAACAACATTCAACCATAATGCATAAACATGAAGAAAATTAACACAACACCATAACACAAGGATTTTTATGTGGAAACCCTGTTAGGGAAAAAACCATGGTGGATGGCCAATCCACAATTTAATCTGAGTATACTCCAATGAAGTTTATAATAAGGGGAACACACATGCATTCAGGAAAACTATCTAGAGCTCACTGCTCAAAGGGAAGGCTCGTTGCCTTACAAATAAAATCAGATTAAAACCATCTAAGAGTTTGAACTAAGAAAAATAGCATTACATATGCCTAATTATAGTTCCAATTAAGCACAATATTTGATCTACTGTCCTACAGACTAATTCTGCACTTCTGCTTTGTTTTTCTCATACTCGCAACACAAATTCTCTTTATGCAAGTGATACTATGCATTGTCGCTTTTATTCTCTACTCTAACTCACAATTCACATAAACACACACTTCATACTTCACACAAAGTGATATGGATGATCTTATTTATATATCTGCAACATAGAATTCAATTAAACTTTGTCAGCTTCAATAGAACACAAAACAATTACAATTGTCGGCTCAAATCATGAATAATATTCAATGTGTATCAAAAAAGTTTGGCCACAACTTGGCTAGGACCCAAAGAAAGATTTACAAACACAAAAATAATTAACCAATTACTTTCCATACATTTGTGACATAATTCATTCATGAAGTTAGCTCCAGTACTAGTAAAATAGAAAACTAGATAACCAGATCTTCAAACTTCCACACAAATCGATACGATCCACTACGCTTCACTAGCAACAGAGATAATATACTAAAAAAACATTTCCTGATATGCGCAACACAAACCAATAACAAAAAATCTTCATACAAATCGATGAACACTGAATTATCGGATACCTCGTTCTTCCTAGTCAATCTTCAATCTGTCTGCTGGTATGATCAAATGATGATGTGTGTATATGATCATTGATTAGATTTTTCATCAATGACAACACCAGATGATACTAGAAGTGTCTCTTGCCAACAATATCCCCCTTTGGCATTGATGGCAACACTTAGTGAAAAATGACTGTGTTGAATTAGTACCAAGATAGACTGTAGTGCCATCTCCAAAATTTTGAAAATACAATTCTCCCCCTAAGATGATTATGCATTTTTCACTCCACTCTTCTCCCTCTTTGACATCAATGTCAAATGCTTCAGAAATAGTGCTTAATTGCTTTTCCATATCTTTAATTTTTTTCTCATTAGCTTCAATAAATTTTGAAAAAGACAAACATGATTTGTAGATATTTCCACCTTCTAACAAAGCATTATGTACATTCTTCACACATTTTGCTAAAATTATTTTATCTTTAACAATCATTATTTTCAATCCACTAAACCTTTTGACATCAAACTCTTTTTGTACTTTCACCATAGTTGATTTTTTGAGTGACTCAAAGTGAGTACTCATAGAGTTGATAATCTTTTTCAATTCACTGGAGGAGGAACCAATCGAATATTTCACATAAGCAAGCATTATCTTCTCCAATACTCCAAATGCAAGATTTAGCAGTTCACTATCTTCAATGTGTGACTTCAGTAGCTCTTCTTTGGCTTGTGCTTGAGCAAATGAAGCTACTTTAATCTTTTGGATTGGGCTTAAAGTAGACAGGTCAATGAGACCTTCAATCAATTCTGGATCTAATTCTTCTTTTTGTTCAACCAAAACTTTCTTAACTACCTCAGCAGTGTCTCTTGCCTCAACTGGGATTGCTTTTACATCATCTTTCTTCTCTTTAGTTTTTACTTCCACAGTTGTAGGTTATGTTTTATCTTCAGGTATATCTGCTTTCTCAACTGATACATTTTCGGGTATCTCAACTTCCATAGGAATTTATGTGTTGTCCTCTGCAAGAGGAATCTGTTAATTTTCTTCTTCTACTTCTTTTACCAGACCGGATGGGGCTTCTTCAACATGTGTTTCCTTAGCTACAACATTAATTATTTCATTTAATAGTATCTCCCTCAGGATTTTCTCAGTTTATTTTCTGACTTCATCGATTAGACCGATCATCAACTTGTTCACCATTGTTTTTCTTTAAAATTTCCTTTTGGCTTTATTCAAGAGTTCCTGCATGTCATCCATAGACATTAGCAGACACAATTTTGCAAGAATCATTTCTCTCATTTGTTATTATTTTGTTCTAGCATTAAGTCTTCTCATTTCCAAAATGTCATATAGACTTTTGGGAAAATTAGGCATTATTTCAATCAAAACTTTATTGAAAACATTCATATGTTTTATTGTTGCTTCTTCAAGAATTATTTTATCATATTCACAAAAATAATCATACCATTTATAGAGAGGCTTGAGATTTTCATCCTTAACTAAAGCCTTTTCAACTTCCTCTACTGACATACCTGAATTGTCATTCTTTGTCTTCTTCTTCGCTTGAACATCTTTACGAGATGGTTTTTCATTCATAACAGTTGCTGACATGGTGCCTTGATGCTTAATTTCTTTGAAACCTTCATTAGACTTAGTTTCCTCATCATCAGAAACAACTATATAGATTATTTTTCTCTTATTTTTCTTCTTCTTACCTTCTTTTTCGAATCCCTTGAATTTAATTTTCATAGGGGTTGATTTTGTTGCAGGAGCTGAACGAGAAGCAAAAATTCTAGTTGTTCTAGATTAGGAAGATGATGTTGCTGAACTAGCTGATTGAATTTTTTTTGCCTCCTTAGCTGCCTTTTTTTCTGCTTCAGCTTCTTCCCTTTTCTTTCTAGCTTCTTTTAATTTCTCTATGGATATGCCCAAACTTTCTACAAGAACTTCTACCTTTTTCTGACTATTTTGGTTACCACAAGTTTCCTGAGTTCATTGTGCACCTATATGTCCTTCTCTACATAGGTACCAAACCTTTCTTCTTCTAGATCCAGAGGTTTTCTTAGCAAGTGTTGTGCATACATATCTAAAATGTTATCTTCAACTTCATACCCCATAGGCATGATCTAGATTGTTCTCAGATCAGAAACTTTCATCATACACTGATCAACATCTACCATGAAGCAAATTGAATCCTTTTATTTTGTCCACAATGGAGGTGGGAATCCTCTCCCTAGCTTGTATCATAGTTTGAAAACTTTTAAAGTATCCCTAGATAGTAGCATTCTTTGTTTTGGTGTTTGTAAAATTGTGCAACAGATCTCTGATCTGAGCAGCTACCGGCTTATCCTTTTGCCAATGAATCTTTCCAACTCCCGAAACTTCACCCATGAAATAAAATAATAAGCACAAAAGAAAGTTACCATATTTGAAATATTTTTTCTTATCTTTCTTAATCTTTGCAAGATTTTTCATTAGTTGACTCCTCATCAGTTAATAAAGATCATAATCTCCATTTTCTTTCACAATCTGATAAGCGACATAAATTATTGTACCAAACATAGAGTTGTCTCGGATGGAGTGATAAATATTGTATCCAATAACCATAGATGCAAATTTTACATCTACATCAACAATGTTATCAATTGTCATTGCCCTTCTATCATACATAGAGCCTATAGCATTCGTGAACATTTTATTTTTCACAGATTTCAAAATTGGTAGTCCACCAGAAGAATTTAAACCTGTTACAACACTGATAGCTTCCTTTGTGATTTTGAATGGTAAGCTTAACCACATGAATTCATCATGGACTCGACTCAGAATATAACAAATGCATTATGACTCTACAAGGATGAGAAATTTGATAATCTATGTAAATTTCTTTGTTTCCAAGATTTTATGTTTCGTCTTCACATAGAAATATTCACCTATGATATGATTATTGTACAAATTCAATAGTTGAGAGCTTTCTAGTCCCTCAATATTCACATGAATATAAACCCTAATATCCTCTGTATTTAACACTTTGTGTGGAACAAACAAAAATGCTCCTAATGGATTGGTCTCAAGAGACTTGTAAGGATGACATTTGAATTTGGGACGAGGTCTATCCTTGACTTCAACTACCAGAGGAGTATTCATTTTGACCAAATCACAAATTCGTAGAGTTTTCTGATAAATACCTTTTTCGTTGGATCGAAATTTGATTGTTGAATCACTTCCACACTTGATTTCGCCTCAAATCGCCAAAGTTCGCCTTAGAGCTCTCCAAACTTATTTTCTCCAAAATACAAAGTCACAAATGAAGAATAAAAATGAAGAATAGAAATGACTTTTTATCACTTGCATATCTAACCCTTTTTTTCACAATAAATTCTTTAACCCTAATTCATCTGGTTACTCTGTTTTTATGCATTGTGATGGGTAAATCTTCTACGAACCTCCAATACGGAATACCACTTCCCCCAACAAGTTCAGCAACATCTGTTGAGCATCTATGCACCTTTTGTACACATCCACATCTGGTGTTACTTACCAGTTAGGGGGTTATATGATTTTCTTTACAACTCCCCCTAGGCCAAAGGCCTGAAACTAATTCCTGAAGGAATTACCAGGAGCAGGTTCTGGTGCTGATACATTTTCCTCAATAGAGGGATCTTTCTTCACCCATTTCTTCTGCATATGTTGTCTGACCACATCTGTAGTGATTTTTCCTTTTCCCTTGATATCCTTTTGCATTTTTTTCCTTTAATTTATCAAACCTTTTATGTTCCAACAGAATGTAGCAATGTGTCCATTTTTTTTGCAGTTATAGCACACAACATTTATCTTTCCAAACTAATTGTTCTTTTGATTTCCTCTTGATCTACATTGGTTAGTAGTATGTCCAAGTCTATTGCATGTGTAGCATCTGATATTTCTATGAAATTTATTCATCACATTTCTGCATTCATTTGACTTATGACCAACCTTATGACAATTAGAACACTGACCTGAGAATGATGGGCCATTTGATTTCATCTTACTTCTACATTGAGTAGCCATGTGTCAAAATTTATTACAACTGAAACAGTTCCATTAAATCTTTGAGCATTAGGTTTCCTTACCGGATACCTTCCAAATTTGTTCATTTGATTTCTTTGTTTGAATCTCCTTTGCTCGGATCTAGAACTTTCTCCTTCTTCATATCCAAGACCTCGCTTGTCACCATGGGTCCTCTAACTACTAATTATTTCATCAAGCATGGAAAATCTAGCTTTGAACTTCTCGTTGTACTCATTTGCAGCAGCAAGTTCATTTCTAAGATCATCCATCTGTTTTTCAAGTGCCTCTTCATTTTTTTTAGATTGTTCCAATTCATCATCTAATCGGCTGCATACTTCAGATTTTTCTTTCAGGGACTGTGCTAGGTTCTCTTCATTCTTCTTTTTGTCTTCAATCTCCTTTTTCATCTTCATCATGATAGATTTCATCTCATGTTTTAGAACTATATTATCTCTGGTAAGCTTCTCACATTCTTCTATCTTTTCCTTCAGGACTTGACTGAGTTGTTCTTCTTCAACGCTCTTACTATCACTCTACTTTATTTGATCACAGAGTTCCTTTCTCTTTTCTCTAGACTTATTTATTTTTTCTTTCAAAGACTCAATGAATTTCTCAGCATCTGAGAGGTTTTCTTGCAATTTCTAAACTTCAGCCTTTGACTAATCAAGATCATCTAGGGCTACCAATTTTTTTTATTTAAGACTACTTGAATCCATTAAAGCACTTTCCAAGATCTCCCCAAGTTGTTAGACTTCTTCAAAGGAACTAGCTCTGATACCAATTGTTGGAAACAAACTACATTGAGAGGGGGGGGTGAATCAGTGTTGTGCAAAATTTAACTTTATTAATCTTTATCTTCAAACCATTAACAACATTCAGCCATAATGCATAAACATGAAGCAAATTAACACACCACCATAACACAAGGATTTTTACATGGAAAACCTATTAGGGGAAAACCATGGTGGATGGCCAATCCACAATTTAATCTAAGTATACTCAAATGAATTTTATAATAAGGGGAACAAACTTGCATTAAGGCACACTGCCCAAAGCTCACTACTCAAAGGGAAGGCTCACTACCTTACAAACAAAATCAAATTAAAACCATCCAAGAGTTTGAACTAAGAAAAATAGCATCTACATATGCCTGATTACAATTTTGGTTAAGCACAATATTTGATCTGTTGTCTTACAGACTGATTATGCACTTCTGCTTTGTTCTGGTCATACTCACAACAAATATTCTCTTTGCACAAGTGAAACTATGCATTATTACTCTTCTGATCTGCTCTAACTTGCAATTCGCATCAACACACACTTCATACTTCACACAAAATGATATAGACGATCTGATATATATATATTTGCAACATAGAATTCAATTACACTTTGTCGGCTTTAATAGAACACAAAACAATTACAACTATTGGCTCAAATCATGAATAATATGCAATGCATATCCACAACGGTCAGCCACAACTTGGCTAGGACCCAAACAACAATGTACAAACACAAAAATACTTAACCAATTACTTTCCATACATCCGCAACATAATTCATTCATGAAGTCGGCTCCAGTACTAGTAAAATAGAAAATTAGACAACTGGATCTTTAAACTTCCACTCGAATTGATACGAGCCACTATGCTTCACTAGAAATAGAGATAATATATGAAAAAAATATCTTGAGATGTGCAACACAAACCAATAAAATAAAATCTTCATACATATCGATGAACACTGAATTACCGAATACCCCATTCTTCCTATTCAATCTTCAATCTGCCTATCGGTATGATCGAATGATGATGTGCTTATTTGATCATTGATTAGAGTTGCCATCAATGAAAACACCAGATGATACTAGAAGTGTCTCTTGCCACCACTTACCTCCTATTAGAGCTCTTGATCCTACTAAGTGTGTACTTTCAAACTATAGACCAAATGCTCATTGTCATTTTCATCATCAAAATGGACATTATATGAAACAGTGTAAATGTCTTAAACATCTCATGCAAGACCTCATTAATTCTAATCATATTCAAATTGGTGGTGCTAATGATCAAGGTAATAAATTTGCAGCTCCTCCTAATCAAAATTTACATATCTTTACCAATCCTATGCCTAATCATAATATCTCCTTTGTCAAAGCTAGTGAAACAAAGAATGATGTGATGAATGCTGACATAGATGATGATAGCACAAATTATAATGACAAACATTCTATAGAATCCACAGTTGGATTTATTGAAGTTAAATCTCATAAGGGCCTAACTAAGATTCTTCTTGATATTTTTTTCTCACAAAAATACATACTTAAACATGCACCCGATGGTCCTCTTTACATAGCTATAAGAATCAATGACAAGCCTACCTATGGGATATTAATTGATCTCGTCTATGTAGAGAATGTGATCACTGAAGAATTCCTATTTGTGCATGAGCTTTATCAAGATACTTACAATAACCCAAAAACATGAATCAAAATGCATAATGGTTTTTCTTGCACTACGATAGGTTCCGTAAATCTCCCTTTAAAAGTTGGTCTGAAACAATTAAATGTCTCATTCACCATCATCTCGCTATCAAATCAATTTTGTGTGAAGTTGGGATATCCATGGCTTCACTCCATAATGTCATCCCATCAGTTGTGCATAAATGTTTAAATTTTCTATTTGGCATTGAGATCTTTACTATGCATCATAGTGGCTTTAATCCCATGTCTTCTCATTGGATTTCTTTTGGCTCGAGCCTATTGAACTTATTAGATCCTGTGAAGACTTATTTTTCAAATCCTATCAAAAGTTTAAGGCAAAGTGCATAAGAAAATTATCCCTTAAAAATGTACCTCAACCTGTGATTGAGCCTCTTATCCTTGAAGAAACCATGATTGAACCAAAATCTCTTCCAAGTAACCAAGACCAGCCTATGACAAGTCCTTCACCTATTTCATATAAGATACCACACAAAAATTAAATAAGTCCCATTATGCCTCCTAAAGTTAATTTTTTTTACAAAGCTAAACAAAAAGTGGTTGACCAAGCTCCCATGGTTCATTTCATTCCTCCCTTAAGGGAATAAAAGAAACATATGATTGATAAACTCGCTCCTACACAATCACAACTTGAAAACCAAATGAAAAGAAACCAAAATACTAGAGAACATAGGCATAGACAGCATGCTATTGATTGTTTATTGCAAGTAAAAGAAGAAAAGAACAACAAATAAAATCAAAATCCAAAATTTTCTCAAGCAATGGATGATAATAATTCACTTTCACCACAATATAAGCAACAAGCTTCTATGGATATTGTCATTAGACCTCTTATTGTGATTAACTTGGATGATGATAATGAAACTGTTAAGATTGATGAACAAGTGCATAATGAGTTGAATTAATTGTTTTCTTCTTCTATGAGCTTAAATGATTATCCTCTTAAAGAGAGTGTTGGACTTGGTGCTTGTCCTAGTTTGACACTTGATGTTGTCCCGTTGGCTAGTTATTTTCCTTTTTCATATACTGAACAAGATTGGGATGTAGATGACCTACTATAAGTTGACTCACTAGTCTTTTGATTTGTCTTCTTTTTATCTTTCTCTATTTGATTGCATGTGCATAATGTGATATACCTGTACTATTTTGTTTGATCTATTGCTTCATGTGTATTCCTCTATTTGTATCTATATTCTTATATATGTCATAAACCTTTATCTTTTCATTTTAGGGATGATGCAAGGCATTGAGACATCTAGGTCTCTTCCATGTTGATCCAAAAGTTTTTCTTTTCTTTTGATCTCTATGTGTCATTCTTATTGTTTCATGAGTATTTGGGGAATGATGATGTTTCTGAGCTCTATAATCACATTGTAGCAAAGACATATTGACCCTAAATCCATGGATCCCTTATGTGTTTTGGGATTTCATGTTGGGGGCAACCCCTTCCTCTCTTTTTCATGATGTAGCTTCATTTGGAAACATATGACTTGGCATAGGGCTTTCCAAATAAGATTGCATGTCCTCTTTATTATTTAGCATTGATTGTTTGGTAATTTAAAGAAAATTATGCACAACAATAGTATTAAAAATTTCTTTAATGTGGGGCATACATTGGCATTATTATTTTTAAAATTTTGGCATTCCTTACATTTCATTGTGTGATTTTCTTACTTCTTGGAATGCATCTCTTTCTTGGTGGTGTCATTGGGTTTGATGTCCTCTGAGACTGTGATCTTTCTTGGCATACAACTTTCCTCTTAATGGTGATGCTACACATTGCATTCCCTAAGTTGTGAATATTTTATCCTTGACTTGTCCTCTCTTAGAGACATTAGGCACAATGTTCCCTAAGAAGAGACCTTACATGAATTAAGAAAAATCCCTTTGAACAAAATTTATTTGTATTTTGTTCATAAGTGTTTAGCATAACATGGATTGTTAACCTTATGAAGCTCAAAGTTCATATTTTTGTGGTGCCTTATCGAAGCTATTAGATGTATACATTTGGTATGGTTAGTATGATGGGAAGCCTATAGACCTAGCATGAATTTCTCATTGTATGGTGAGAGCCTACATACATGACATGACTTATCACTTAGCCACTTTTAAGGGGCTCGCCTAGTGGACAGTCTAAGGTTCAATTAGCCCATGTGAGTGTGTGTTGTTGTTTGCATAGTGGACATTGTGTTTCACTTGTGAATGTTTTTGGAAAAACAACTGAGGCTTGATCCACATCGGATTAGACAAATAGTCGAGACTTGATCAACCCTTTTTTTTAACTTTTCTTTCTATTTTTTGCCATTGTAGGATTGAGTATCTTGTTTTTGCTGCATACATATGTTTTTAATGTCTAGTTTAGTGCGAGTTTGATGCAAGGTCATCCTCTCACTAAAGTGGGGGCTAAATGTAGTGATGGAAAATGTATCCCTTTATATTTTCTCACTTGTTTGGGCCCTCCTAGTTAATTTGGACTTGATTGTTCCTTAATTTAGTGTTGTAAAATGTATTTATTTACACTTTCACACATTTTTAGGGCTCCTTTAATTAATTGATCTTAAGTTTTCCTTAATTGGCCCCTTAATTCATTTACCAAGCCTATTTTATTGTATTTTTTGAAGTGGAAACCCGACATTCATTAATGCGTTAACATAACACTTCTCATTGATCAATGTGTGTCCTAGGTTTAGGAGCTTGGACCCATTTTCCCATGGGAAAATGGGTCCTCCCTTGACCTTAGGACCTAAATTTGAATTATGTTTTTTGCAATATTTTAATGTCTCTAACTGTATATTCATATGTGAGCTTGTGATAATTTAATTTCAAGAGATTGAGATGGATATCTATAAATACAAGGTTATTTTCTAAGTTTCACCTAGAGTTTTCAAGTTAGAACATTTCAAGAAGCATTCCAAAAGAAAATATTGTGATCAAAGGCATTCAAATGAAGATTTATCAGAGATTTACAGCATTCAAGATCCAATTATCATACCAAAGTCTTATTGCATCATGCATGTTTTTGGATATAATATGGTGATGTAGGTGTCATGATCCAATCAAGAATTCAAATCACTATCTAAAGCAAGATTCAAAGTTCAAGATCCACATCCATTGAATCCATTTCATGCAAGTTTCATATTTACATTTCAAGGTTTACTCAAGGGTTTGTTGAGTGGTAACATTACTTTTTTCATTCTTCATTCCCTCTTTCATGTTTTATTTCATTTCAAGGTTTGATTACCAAAACAAGGTTTGACCAAGGAAAACCCCCATTCACCAAAAACAAACAATTTTTCTCCTTTCATGTTATGTTTGGAGATCTAGGTGGAAGAAATCTTGAAGATCCTTTGAAGAGAAAAATTGAAGAAGATGAAAAAGTTGCAAAAGTTATCATCTCATGTAAACTCATCTACAAAATTCATATCTGACATTCTAACACTGCCACTTGGACAAATTGGAAGATATAAATCTATATCAAAGGCTCTTGAGATTTGCAAAAAATCCCTGACAGTGGACCCATTTTCCCCTAGATGAATGAGTCCTAATCAACATTTGAAAACTAACTTTTTGTGAAAGGTACACTTAGATATTCCCTTCTCTATTTTTCAATTTGATTGTAGGTTCTATCATTATTGAGTTTAAAATTTTTGTTTCAAGTGTTAAGTTGCATTTTGGTGTTAGTTTACTATTTTTAGTTTTTCTCCCCAAAGTGTTGTTTGACCTTGACCCGCATCCTTCAGTCATAAGGAAATCTAAAGATTCACATCTTGAGTTTACTCACCTAAGTGTTGTAAGTTGATTCTTTGTGTGGATCTCATTTCCTAATGAAATAAAGAAGAATAGGTCTGTCTATTATCATTTTGGTGAACACCTTTTTCTCCCAACCTATATTTTGATGTTTCAAAATCATGTAAAATAGTTGAGGAGGCTTGGGATGGTTTTAAAAAATTGTATGGTAAGAATAATAATATTAGAGGATATCAAATTGATAATGATTTGATGAATCTTGATCCTATAGGTTTTGACCACATTCAAGATTACGCTTCCAAGATTAAGAAAATAAGAACATAACTAGAAGCTTTCAATATTGAAAAGGAGGATTTTCACTTGATTCTAAGTATGCTACCCAAGCTTGGTCCTAATTATTTTGTGTTTTTAATGGCTTTCATACTCATCATATTTATATAGGAGCATCATATGTTAATCCTAAATTTCATGACTTTACAATTCTCTTAACCCAAGAGGAAGGAATCTTTTTTCATATGGTCATAATCAAGTATTCTAAACCACAAGCATTAGTGTCTAGTGAACCTAAGGTATAAAAAGGATCAAAGAATCCTGAAAAAAAAAGAAAAAGAAGAAAATAAGCTACATAAAGAATTTGAATGGAATATCCCTCTCAAGTGGGATCATCTAAGAAGGAGAATCCTAAATTTCCATATTGAAAAAAAAAAGATCATGATGAACATCAATGTTATTCAAAACATATTTATGAGTTGAAGCATCTTCTTAAGAAAATTAAAATAAGGTTTCCTTTAATGCTAGGGCATGTTCATCTTCTTTTTCTTTATCAGATTTTGGGATACATAAGGGGAAATCACTTGTTATAGTTGCATATTTTGAGTCAAATAGGTGGATACTTGATTTAGGGGATTCACATCACAAGGCTTAATAAAAATATGATCTCTTTATTTGAGTCTTGTTCATCACTACACATCTTGAAAGAAAACAAAACACATATGAGTTTTTGTGGGAAGGGATCTATTGACATCAATGATGGAGCATTTAATTGTGTTATTTGTGTGCCTTCATTTTCAACTAATGTCCTTTCTATATATTAAATCATATATGGTGGAGGAAGACAAAGTTTTGAGTTGACACTAGATTCTTTCATAATCTATAATTTGCATAGAAGATATGTAATTGTAGTTGAGGAGGTTGATCATCAGTTGACCTCATATCTACAACTTCTCATATTTTTCTCCTATTATTCCTTCAATTGGTGTTCACAACCAGGTATCTAATGTGAACACTTTTGAGGAGATTCAATATGGTCATTTGAATCTTGGTATTATTTCATCTACTGAGGTTCTAGAGACATGTGTTGACATACCATGTCCTTCGTATACTATTTCTTTTAATGATGCGTGTGTTTCTATATTTTTTGATTCTTGTGATTTAGTTTAATTGGACAAACATTATCTTCTAGAGATGGCTAATTGGGATGAGTTCTTGACAGACACTGGAATTTTTTTAATAGAGTCCCACCTTTCAAATTTGGGAGACAACATGATTTCATACATCTTCTCTTTGATGGATATGATCCTTCTTTGTTTATTGTGAGGGGACACTCTAACCATCTTGTCCATTCTCTACATGATCCTTCTTCACTATTTTACATGAGTGTGGGTACTTTTGAGCAGCATTTGGAGGAGGCTTATTTTTCTTTAGAGGAGATATCCTTGTCTTTGGATTGTCTTCTACAATCATTTGTACTAGATTTTGGATCATCATCTTTTGTAATGTGGCTCGTAAAAATTTTTTGGAGTGTGAAAAAATTTAGCATTGACATGGAGACACTTGAGCGTAGTTCAAAGATATCACACATCATATTTCTTTCCTAATCTTCCTTTAAAGAATGGGAATTCATCTTGCATACCATCTTGGTTTTGTTTCTTCCTAAGGAGAGGAATGTCATTAAATAAATCTGGATCATCTTCAAAATTCAATGTAAAACATCTACCATCATTGCAAGAGACTCTACATTGAGGGGGAAGTACATGTTCTCTATTCTTCTCTCTTTTTGAGGGAATTTTTCCTCACATGGGGTTTTTCATTTTCATTCTTGAATGAGAGAACTTTTTTTTATCTCTCATGTAGGGAGGATTTTTGTCCCATTGGGTTTTCTCCCTTCATCTATTTGTGAGAGATTACAATTGTACATGGTTACTTAACATGGTCTATTAACCAAGACCCATAACTAGATCATCATTGCATCATTTGCATTTATTTGTTCCTTCCTAAGTTACACTTAAGTGGGGGTGTTGGTGTTAATTAGGTACATTTAACCTAACTAGTTCACCTAGTAGGTACTATTTACATGTTAAGTTTACTTAGGTCCAAGGAATATTTATAGAAGTCTTAGTTGGCATTGCATCTTATCTTATCTTATATCATTTACTTCTTGTGTCTTAGGTCATTTTTATTTTTATTTCATGACTTAGTATTAAGACACTTGTCATGATATTGTCTAATGCTATGTCTCACCCTGGCTATATAACCACGAGGTTCTCATGTGTAAATCAACAATCATAATCTTTCATTTGCATCCTTTGATAGAATAGCATTATTCTCTTATAGCTAATTTCTCTTGTGCTTTCATGAAGTTTCTAGATCTTTGGTGGCTATAATCTTCAATCAAATCTTGCATGGTTTAGAATATTCTATACCAACTCATACAAGTCTTAAAGCAACCTTAAGTATAATGTAGGGAGAAGTTAAAAATTTATAATGATGAATGCATGGATGGGTCCCAACTATCAATCCTAATGAGGTACCCATTTACAAATAAATAAATCTCTCATAATTAGAGAAATGGGGAAAATCCCATAAAAAAAAATCCTCTTGAAAAGAGAGAAAAATGAAATAAATACATACTAGTGAAAGAAGGAAAGAAGGGGGACTTGATATGACTGCCTAAGGATTTCTTCTATCACATAAGTATAATAAATATTCCCCAAATAATAGAGAGAGTATGAAAATATGAACCCCCCACAAAGAAGTAGTTTGTATGCCAATGATGAAAGCCTAAAGAGAGAACATGATCCAATACCTACAAATAGTATTTTTCCCCTTAGGAGGAAATAAATCCATTGGTGATTGGAGAATCCATTCCTATAAGATAGATGAATAGGGAATCTAAATTCAAATGTGTGTCTCTAAAAAATCCTCAAGTGTTCACACAATAGAATCAATTGATGCAAATTTAGAATCTTGTGAAGACTATTATAGAACAAGCTCCAAAAATAATGATGATGGGATAAAAACAATGATGTGGTTGTCATGAAAGAGGAGATCAATATCCTCAAAAATATCCTCCAAGTCTACAATGTGAGACTCCATAAATAAGGATGATATGTTTGATAAATATGAATCCCAAGTAGTTATGTTTGGAATTAAATGAATTTCCTAATGAACTAGATCAATAATGGTTAAAGATGTAGCATTGAATCAAGAATAATAGAAGATGGAGATGTGATCTCAATAAGAGGACTAGAAGCATGAAGATAAGTCTCTAAAGCATCAAAATATGTAAGACCTATGCTATACTCAACATATTTTAAATTATCATCATCAAAGGGTATGTTATATACATCACCAAGGGGAAGGATCATCTAGGAATTGAGAGATATGAGGGTCTTCATAGATCTCTCAAATCTTATTCCAAAGTGCATAGGGACAATCAAGGTTCAATAGAGAACCTGTAATGTCAGGATCAACTCTAGAAAAATTCGATCCTAGATAATCAATGATATTAACCCATGGTGATCTACTCCTTGGTTTTTCTAGTTTATGAATGATTCCATTAAGATAAGGAAAAAGATTAAACCACTTGACATATGTTAAGATATGATTTTTTCAAGATTCATAATTATTTTTTCCATGAGTATCATAGAAGGATAAGTATAAAATCCCATTATACCACCTCAAATGATAAAATTAGAGATTAATAAGCTCAATGCATATAGATCAACTAAAAATATTTCATCTCATGCAAAGAAAATAGTTTCAAATGATAAGATGACCAAGAAATCAACTATAATGTGAAATAGTGATAAACTAAATAAAAAATATTTGATATACATTTTAGAAAAATTATATGAATAACTTTGAAATATCTTTCCAACTCCATGAAAATCATGAAAATTGAAGATACAGGTGAATATTTATGAGCTTGGAAGTTGTAAATGATGATTTAACTTAGATAGGCATTAAAATATACAAGCAATACAATATTGTAATAGAAACTAAATATCTAAAAAGTGCTCAAAACATACTTTTTGATGATATCTCATTTGCCAATTTTTTACACTATATGCAACAATTATAGTGATTTATGTAAAACTACTTTTTTAAATATTGAAGTATAAAATAAGTTATGTATAAGCACTTTATTGCCCATGTGACTAGAGGTTGATATTTTTGGGGTTGGTGATTTCATAGTAGGGTCATGGTTGATCATGTGACTAGAGGCTAAATCATCGAGGATTTCAAGCATAAAGATTGAGGCAACACAAAATTCAAGGAGACACACAAATTGAGGTGACATGAAAATCGAGATGGCACAAAAATTAAGATGGCTCAAAAATTGAGAGAATATTAGAAAATGATTGTATAAAAATTGAGGCATTTGTATTTGTAATAAAACCTATTGTGATCTATATGAAAATGAGGGTTTTGATATCTTTTAAGTGAAACCATCAGGTCCATTTTTCTCCAAGATGCATTGTTTGGATGGTCAAGACTAAATCTCTCAAGAAAAGGATTGACAATTGTAGATCTAGTCTACTAATACTATGTTGGAGTTTATTGTTAAACTCCATAGCTCTTATAAATCAGCTACAACCAAAACAATCTTCACCAAAAAAATTAATAGATTTTCTTTGCAAACCTTGAGAATTGTATTGTTCCAAAAAAACATTTAAATTATTACAATATATAATAATGAATCCTTATAATAAGAAAAAAAACACTAAATAAAACCTTAGATGAGGATTAAATTAGAACATGTCATGCATCCTTATCTTATGTTACAAGACAAAGAAAAATAAAGCATATGACCTAAGTTTAGATTGAGTGTACCAAAGTAAAAGGGGGCCTAAATAATTAGATTACTTTCTTGTTTTACTCTAATAAAAACAACCAAATTTAAATATCAAATCACCCTGCTTCCAACACATAAAAAGTTACAAATTTATGTTAGTGTTAAAAAATTATGATCAAACTGATAACTATCTATCAACCATTGACATCAATTAAACATTTTTAATTTTGTTATTTCCACATTTCAAAATATAAATCCTAACCCTAAATTAAATTAATTAATCGTCACGTTCATTAAAGCTAAAATTAGTATCTTTACAAATATAAAAGTAAGAGATATATATTTATATATTAGAACTTGAAGTCAAATGATATTCTAAATCATTAACACCTAATTAAAAAACCTAACACTTTCTCCAACAAAATGTGCCAAATGTGAGGGAAATTGAAAAGTGGAACTACCATGTTTCGATTTAGTAATGGGAAAACTCCAGCCACCAAACTTTTAGTGGGCTGCCTCAACAAAGTCAAGATAAGTTTACAATTATTTGAAGCAGAATATTTGCGAGTTAGAGAATACTACCAAATACATTGCTCTAAAATATTTACTATGGGCATTTGATGATATCGGTGACCTACTGTCCTAATAAGGGCACTCTATCAACCATTTTTCATAAATTATTGTTAAGAGTTTTAGGGAAAATAAACATATTTAGTAAATGAAAATTATACAAGAAAATAATCAGATCTAAAACAGATTTGAGAAATGGTTAGTGAGAGGTTAGGGAGTATTAACGCTGTGATAATATGTATTGTTGATGTTGATGATTTGGTTGCATAGAAGTGTAAAGTGATTAGAAATGAAATTATGGGATAAGATTTAGGTCACTATTGTTGTGTTGTCTTAAATTGTAAGTTTGTATAACATCTCTAATCTTCAACCCATTCGAACAATAAGATTGTAATGAATATAAAGGGATGGAATTTTAGCTATTTATGATTATCTAACAATTGTACTAAGATCTAAATCAAAATACATTTTTGATTAGGTAAGTAGGGTTTTGAAAGGGCCGTGAACCTTGTATAAGAAAATGATAGAACTTGAAGCACAACCAAGCAGCAACAAACACCTAAAAGGACACCAAAAGATAACAAAAATAACAACAAAACTAAAAGACTATCCAACCCTCCCAAAGTCAAAGTGGTTTAAAAAATTGTTTCAATGAACATTTTCTTATCTCAAAATGATGGTCTTTCTCCCCTAAACTAACTTTTTTGGGGTCAAAAAATTACTTAAAGAATCTTCACCCATCTCCAAGGCATTAAACAAGGGGCCCATCAATGAACAATCCATAGGGGAGTACCCTTTAAGATCTACTTTCTAAACATCCAAAAAGATAGGAGTAATGGAATCCTCCTTAGAAGCTTGCTTACAATCCTCCTTCCAAATAAATTGTTGTTTCAAAATATGTTGTTGATATTGATTTAAGAAATTGAACTATGCTTGATTTATGAAGCTAATAAATTTATGATAGAAAGTGTGGAGTAAATTCATTTGAATAAAGTCATTCTATTAATCAATTGATTATCATTTATTCTTAAATACAATTATCTAATTAATTTTAAAAATTTTATTGATTAAAATTTTAAAATAGAATAAATCTATACTAAAAAATTAAACTCTTTAATTCAAATTAATGTATACTTAAAATGCCTAATGATTAGAGATGAAATTATGGGTTATGATTTAGGTCATTGCATTGTAGATCTATCCCAAATATTTGTGTTGTTTTTAGATGTGATTCTATTTAACATCCTTTATTATCAACTCTTTTTAACAATAAGGTTGCAATAGATGGTAATGCTGATAGTTTTCTATTCATTATTATCTAGCAGTGCTACTAAGATAGGTATCAAAAACATTGTTGACAAGAATTAAGGAAATTGAATTATGTTTGATTCATGAAGCTAATAAATGCATAATCCAATTTGATTAATTAAATATGTTAATTTAATTAATTATAACTAATAATTAAATATTTTGTCTAAATAATTATTAGAATTTAATTAATTTAATTTTTAGATAAAGAATTGGTAAGTTTAGAAATGACTTGCAAGTAGTTTTTTTAGTTATGCATAAATAAAAAATTCAGTTTAAAAATTTAATTAAATAGTTAAATAAAGCTAATTCTTAAGTGGATTAATTATTTTTTTTATGTGTGATACATATGAATTAGATTTATGCTCTTTTACGTAGAACTCCTCAATTAGGGTATTAATTTATTGTTTCTTAAATTAGAGTTCCTAATAAGGGTTTGGAAGCTTTTTGAACAAAGGATTTTATAAAAAGGTAAAAATCAAATAGAGCACATTAACTTTTATGTTACTCACATATTTGTAGAAAATTGATTAAGAGTTTTTTAATATCTACAAATGCTTTTTAGTGATTTCAAGAGTTCTATATCAATTTTTTTATCATTTCATTAATTTGATTTGATATTTTAAAAAAGATGGATTCATATTCATAAAATGCTTTAGAAAACACTTCAAATTGTTAAGAAAAATGACTAAGGATTGTATGAGTAATTATGCATGTATCTAATGAATATATTATATGTTAAACTGTGATTTCTTGCAATAAAAGAAACTAAGTTCTGATAGATGAAACCCAAGAATTGATTGTAGGAATGAAATTAGATAAAATGGGAGCTTATAAAGTTGATAGATGAAACCCAAGAATTGATTGTAGGAATGAAATTAGATACAATGGGAGCTTATAAAGTTGAATAGGAAGGTTTTTTTTCACATATGATTTGTGATTGAATTAAATGTAAAAGTCGAAATTGAACACAAACCCTAGGTTTACTCTTAAGAAAGGAAAGTTTCAAAAACAATGAAATATAATCATGAAGATATAAAGAATAAGTGATTAAATTTAATTGAAACAACGATAAGCCCAAGAACTTGAAATGACTATTTAGAATGTTTGAATTCATTGTTTTGAAGTGTGTATTTATTTTTATTGTAATTTGAATTAAATTAAGAGTTTTACAAAGATACAAATAGGTAATTTACAAAAAATAAACTGAAGATTTTTCTTTCATCAAAATATTGAATTGATTCTTGATGTGTCTAGTTGAAGATAAGAAGGTTTGATCATAATCTAAACATATGTTGTTTCTTAGGATTCATTTTTTTAGATATGTATAAGAACATTGTTTTGTTATTTTTCACTTCTATGTGTTTCATGTTTAAGTTTTGAGTATGTCAAAAAGATACTAGTGAGGGATAGGCATACTATGTAATCTACCCTCCTAAGAAAAAATGCACTACCTGAACAATCCCTTACCTACCACACATGTCCTCAATGATTCTAGCTCCCAAATTTCACGTATAAATATAGTTTTATCTATAGAATATGTGTGCCATTTTTTAAGCTATAAGAGAATAGGCTTGTTCAACTAAAACCTATAGTTTGAGTGCCATGTGTATACTCTTTCATTTCTTTAACTTATTTTTGTGAGTGAAAACTTCATTAAGGATGTTGGATTAACATGTGTGTTAGATGGAAGTTTAATGAGCCTAAAGCTCCAATTGCATCTTGATGTATGGATGTGCATTATGTATGTTTGAGTACGGATGAATAGACATAAATTGAATGTATTTCTTCTAGAAAACTCATGCCTAAATATTATTTATGCATTCTATAATTCATATGTACAAAATTTTAGCTTCTTATGTAGACTTTATTATGAAACCTATAACATTTTTTAATATTCATATTACATCAAAGAGTGCATGGGAAATTTATTCCAAAATATCTATCAAAAAAGAGAGTGTCTCAGAGGTTTATCTCAATTTCTACTTGCAATAATAGGATGTCCATCCTTAAGAATACTAGGCTATCCATCCTTAAAATAGTACTAGGATGTCTAGTCACAAGAGTAAAAGAGTAGGGATCTATCTTCAAAGATAAATTTTCCATCAAAAGGTAGGGTGTCAACTCAAAAAATATGTTTTCTATCCACAAGGATAGGGGTTCTCTACAAATGATAGATAGTTTGCTCCTAGGTATAGTTTATGCTATTATTATAGTACATGGTGAGGGTATCCTCATCCTAATCTAGGAGTATCATTATATCTTGATAAAGATGTAGTTTGGTATAGTTAGTTGGTCAATGCATTAGTTTGCCACTTACCATTAGACAGACAAGTCTTTGAACTATTAATTCTTCCATGGAAACTGATGGCATGTGAGGCCAGAAACATTAAACCAGTCCATGTCCTGCTAAAGACAAAAGAGTTCTCACAATATTAAATTTGTGGTAAATTGAAAAGCAGTAAAGAAAAAGGAAAGTGGAATCATCATATTTTTATTTAGTAATGGGAAAACTCCAACCACTAGATTTTATTTCATATCCCCATTTTACATTTGGAAATAATCATCTTTACATAATTTTAGTGTCATTTTGGTAGGCTGTCTTGCCAACATGAAGATAAGCTTGCAATTATTTGAAAGAGAATATTTAGCATTTAGATCACCTAACTCACAAAAGTATTTTGTTATAATAACTTATAGCTTCTTGACTTCCACCATATAATTTAATCTTTTATGTATAGAAATTTTACTAAAATCGTTTGGGTTTACGATTCTTTAACTCAACTAATGACATATTAGGCCAGGGAAAATACATGTAGCACCCCTCTGATTTTCTTATGTTTTCAGACAGTGCTTTGATTTTGATAGACTATGATACTATGATGTTGTTATTTGATCATTGACATTATAGCGATGATGGTTTTTATATTGAGATGTGATGGCACACTATATTGATGATTATGGATTATGACATGCTTTCTGGTTAGCATAGTTGATTATGTGAGTTGATAAATTGATATATGTTCATCTATAGTTATTTGATGTTTTAGTTTCGTCAGTTTTGATTTGACACTTTATTGGTGAAGGGGACAGGATTGCATCACTCACTTGTGAGCACCCTATGATTCTGCTATTTTCCCTTCATGGTGTGATTGTTCATGATCTATATACATGTACAACATATGCTTTGATTGCAGGTTTACAGGTATAGTACATCGACTCCACCTAGATTCATAGGTTTGAGCGTGTCCATTTCCCAACAAAATAGTTGATTGGGAGGTAGTAACAAGGTTTCCTTGTCAAACCACAACCCTAGTCATAGTGTGTCATCAGTCCTTGTTTTTGGTCATGCCTTGTTGTCATGTTGTCCCTATTTTCTTTGTCATTTAATTATTTTGCAAGGTATGCTCTGTGGGAAATTAATGTTAATTATTTTTTATAATGTTTTAAATTGATTATTTATTTAATCATGATTAATGTTACACTAGAATCTTTAAATTTGATTTAATTAATTAGATTTAATTTATTATGTAAAGTAATTTAATTGTTTAGATTAAATTTATTTTACATAGTGATTAAAATTAATTAGATTAAATTTGATATTTAAAATTGTTAGATTATGAAAGCTTTGTTTATTTATTCATGTGAGAATATGTGATCTAATTAATAAGATAAACTAACACACCAATGAAATATTAAATCAAAGGAAACTAATTAAAAAGATAAAAAAAACTCTAAATAACAGTTGCTCCTTCAAATGCGTCCCATTGTCCTCTATCTCTAAGGATTCAATGCAAGTTACTAGCTCTCAGTTGGTGTAAGTAGCATCTTGTTGAAATGACAACTTAGGAGAACAAGATTTATGCAAAATGCATGTTTATTTGCTAAATGATTGAAGCTATGAAGTTAAAACTAAAATTCTATGCTATGAACTTGAAATGTTAAAATATTGATTCGAATGCAACTATAGTAATCATGCTTAAACTCACAAAATCTAGGATGATCTTCAACTCACAAAAAGGTTGTATTTATAGAATTTTGGAGGCAAGAATCTAGTTGGCAAAGATCAACGTCTGAATTCAAACCTATTGGTCTTAATTCAAACCTGTTGAGATGAATGGTGAGATATTTGAGAAGTTGAGAAAAAGATGGAAGCTTGAGAGAATAATGGGAGATATTTCCTCCTAAACAACCTTCTCTATTCAAAAATGAAGGAAAGTTGTCATTTGTGCACTTCATTTATGAGAAGTTAGTTGATAGTTGAAGATAAATCCCTAATTAAATAAATAAATTTATTTAATTACATGTGACAATAAATTTAGAAGCTTCCATAATTAAATAATTAATATTTAATTATGTGTGAGAGATGAAAAGGCAAGTAATTAAATATTTACAATATTTAATTAAGTGTGAGAGATGGGGAAATTTTCTAATTAAATATTTATAATATTTAATTAAATGTGAGATGAAGAATTAGAAAGTGTTTAATTAAATATTAGAAATATTTAATTAAATGTGAAATGAGGAATATCATTTAAATTTAAAATTTAAACTTATGATAATTAATATAAATAAATTGTGAAATCTATTTAATTAATTAAGTGGAAAATGATAATAATTAAATAAACATTTATTTAATTAAATTGAAAGAATTATAAAGTGAATGATATAAATAAATAATTAAATTTATTTATATGTAGATGAGTTTAGAAGAATATTAATTAAATAATTCATATTTAATTAATTATCAGGTTTGACTAACTATGACCATTTTTAGATGTGTACATTTTTCCCCTCTTTGAAGTGATGTGTTTTAAGCATTGCTTCAAAGAATTAAAAAGTTTTCCCCTGACCTTGAAAATTGATTGATGATGCTATATTCCCCCTCGAGAGATAAATTGTGTGATTTAAATGATGATGATGATGATGATGATTGAAAGAATTGAGATGATTTTTGGAGCAAAATTGTCGATTTATCTCTTGAAATAGCGCGTTGCATAGTAAAAATTAAAATAACCTCTCGTTTTTACCCCCTTAAAAGGTGGAAAAGGTGAAAAGTCATTGTCATTTGAATAGTAGCCTTTTGCATTTGTCGGAACTCTGAGAAGAATTTTTGAGATACCGATCCATTATGAGCATCACCGATTTGAATGAGCCCGCTATCATTAGAGACCAGTAGCGTACGGACCTTCGGTAAGATTGCTTGATCCTCCTTTGTGAATTTTTAACGCATTTTAGATGAGTTTTTCATTTTTTTGTATTTTTGAATTTCTGCTTTAGCGCATAGGATTTCGTTTTAGTGCATGCAAGCTTTAGTTTAGCGCATAGATTAGGTAGTTTCGCACATACAATCTTGCGTATCGAAAAGATATTTTAGCAGATAGATGAATAGATTAGCGCATTGGTGAATAGATTAGCGCATTAGTGAATAAATTAGCGCATCTGCCAGAATGGCGCATAGGAGCTGATAGAATAGCGCATGTGATGCTCAAATAGTTCATAGGCTAGAATAGTGCATACATTAAGTAGATTAGCGCATGCCCTTGATAGATTAGCGCATCGATGAATTAGCACATTTAACCTCTATTTTAGCGCATCCATGGATAAAGTAGTGCATTGATGATTTAGCATATTTCACCTCTATTTTAGCGCATCCATAAAAATTTTCCGATTTAGAATTTTTGAGATTGATTTGGTGCTTCCTTGATGATCGTTGCTATATTAGACAACTGATTTGATGATTTTGAATAACACCAAGGATAGATTAGCTTGATTTTGTTAACAATTTGATAAATTTGTCTTCGTGCTTGAAGAACAAATAGTAATGATGTTTCTAATAAAAAAAATTTCCTGATTGAAAGACAAATAGTAATGATGATGATGTTGAGTTGATTGGAAATTAAATTTTTTCCATGTTTGAATGAAAAAAAAATAGTAGGAAATGATAAATTTGCCTTCTCGCTTGAAGAACAAATAGTAAATGATTTGATAAATTTTCTTTCCTGATTAAAAAAAAAAAAGTGTTGATATATTGATGATGTTGATATGATTCACTTGATTTGATATGATTTGCATCATGCTTTCTTTTGATAATCTTTCCTGATGACTTTATCTTTGATGTGATTGATTTTTATAGGAGGATTTTAATATCCTCCAGATTAGAGAGAGATTTCCCTGGACATGGGACATGATTTCCAAACTATCTCAGCTAGAGATAGGGGTGATTGTTAGATGCAGGTTGGGTTCCCTCCTTAGGATCCCATAGTATAGGGTCAACAGGGCACTGTTGACCACATTAACTAAGAGATGACATAGTGAACATAATACCTTTCACTTGCCGACAAGAGAGATTACTGCGACACTTGAGGATGTGTACAAGATTCTTGGCATCCCAGTAGTTGGTGAGCTTGCAATTTATGATCACAAGGAGATTGGGGGGATAGATGACTTACAAAGAGTCTTTCAAGATGCTCATGTTGGTGGATATGAGGTTGCATGGAGAGACATGATTCAGATTTATGCCCTACTTCCGTCAGTTCTAGCATGTTTCATTTGTGGCTTCCTTTATCCTAATCGTAGGTCAAAGGGACTATCAATAGGCTAGGGTCAGATTCTAGAGGACATGCTCCTCCATTAGACCAGATATGCATGGGGATCAAGCATGCTTGTCCATCTATACCATGATCTTCATTAGGTGGTATATAAAGATGGGAAGAGTATCTCGTCTGGAGTTACTCTTCTTCAGATTTGGGCATGGGAGCACATTGCCATCACCCACCCTATTGTTTGGAGAGATCACCCACTGGGCTATCCGTATGTATATGCGTACACAGGTCCCTTTGTTCAGTCGATGCTGGGCAAGTTAGAGTACTAGCGATGGATGTTGGATGATATGGATATAGTCATTTGGAGACCGTATCTTGATTATGAGGCATGGGATGAGGATGACATAGAGCTGCCTTACTATGGGATAGCGAGATATATGATCATTCACACTCCCTTCATTATTAAGAACTTTTTGGTTATGAGAGTATTGAGGTAGTATGGATGGGTTTAGATAATGCCACAGGGTGTGGCCCATTATGCCAGACCCCATGAGGATGTTGTAGAGTGGGGTTCATTTATCACCTTTGAGGTAGCGAGGGTTGAGTACAAAGATTTGCAGTCAGAGTTTTGGGCTATTCATCCAGAGGTTATAGATGCACACATGACGGATGATTATGTTGCCTACTTTTATTCACATCTGTTTCCTAGGTTGACCATTCCAGATGAGCCTGCCCCACTATTAGGTGGACCAATTATACGACGGGCACGACGGCAACCACAGGCATAGGCACAGGCCGGAGCACAGGCATAGGGATAGGCATAGGCAGAGTAGCCACACAGAGCAGAGGATATAGGTGGGGTGGCTATGGATGTGGATGATGAGGAGGATGATTCAGATAGCTCCGATGACAGTGATGAGGATGGGGATGACAGAGGTAGTGGGGGTGGTAGACAGAGATTTTTATTTGATGTTCCCTTCAGGACGAGGCCTTGCATAGCTAGAGTTGTGGATCAACTGAGTACTTTGGCTCCACATATTACTATTAGAGCTCTATCATAGGGATAGATGGATAGTCTACAGGTAGAGGTTCAGACTCTTCAAAGTCAGCTAGCACAAGCATAGGTCACCATTAGCCAGTTATAGGAATAGATTCCACAACCACCACCTCCTGACCCACAGGTAGCTTAGCCTATAGCTAAGTGAGACAGCTTCAGAGAGCGGTGTATTCAGGCAAAGGGATTAGCAGAGAGACTCTTGAGGTCGTTTGAGAGAACCTCCATTGGAGAGGTTGTGGCAGAGGGACTAGAGACTACTCGTCAGGCAAAGTATTATCGGATGAGATATTTTGAGGCAGTACCTACTGAGCAGAGGATAGCCTATACACAATCAAGTACTCGGTCATGGACCCATTCACGCAGTCACACTATGAGTGCCAGTAGGAGTGTGGGACATCCTGTCAGATGAGAGATCAGTGCTTCTAGCAGCAAAGACCCATCAATACCTACCACCTCTGGAGGTAGCAGTAGTCATGCTCCACATCTAGGTGCCCCTCAGTGACAATTATGGATACATATTGCCATTGTATTTTATATATATCTTGTTCAAACATTTGATATCTTTATACACATGGACATTTATTTTGATGAGGCAGTGGTGATTTGATATGGATGTGATTGATTTATGTATGCATTTTTTCTTCTATATGCTACGTGGTTTATGATTATGCATGCTTATGGATAATGACATATGCACTTTGATATGATCTATGATGATGCGTTTATTTACTACGAATGTATGTTTATAGGATGGTGATGCAAATTTTATAATGTAAATGATGATTTGATGAATATGCTTCATGATTGGATGTATGTAATGAATGTAGTGGATGTATGTTTCTTTTATCAATGTATGATTATGCAAATAATGTTAAATGAATGATCATGGAAATGATGTGCAAATGAGGTGAAATATAAATGATGAGATGAATGATTAACTAGTGATATGCAATAATGAATGATATGCACATGATATGTAATGATGTGTAAAATGATGCGATGCAATCTAATATGGATAATGATTATGACAAAATGAATAAGACCTAATAATGATAATGATGAATACTGATACAAATGATGTGATAATGGAAATATGATAAATGCAAATGAAATGATAATGATAACCTAAATGAAGAATGAGATATGAAAGATGATAATGAAATGAGATGTAATAAATTTCCATTGTACTCAATTGATGTCTTTAAGAGATATATGAAGTATTTCAAACCTCCAAAAATCTATCATACAATCCCAAAAATGCAAATGTAAATGAATCATGCAAACCTAGAATGAAAAAATGAACTATTCTCCTATTTGTCATTTAATAAGCCAATTTCACCTGTAATTTTCATCATTAAGCCTTTTGATATGTTGAAAGTTAGTAGAAGCATCAAAGGGGATATTAGCACCAATGATGACCTGAGTACTGATTCCATGATATTTGATGTAGCAAGTTAATACAAGCATCAAGGTATAATTGAACCAAGATGACCTGAGTATTGTTTGCATAAACAAACAAAAGTTAACCATTTTCCTATGCAATTTTTGAAATGTCATCAATCATACATTATAGAGCATGTCTTATGAAAAATTTGAACAATACTAGTGATTAGCTTATAGACAACAACCAAGAAAAATCATACTCCTTCCTTGTGATTCTAGTTCAGTACATCATTGAACCACTCCAAAGATATGATATCATCAAATTGTAAAATAACAAATCAACTTATGCTGTAAGTTTTTCATTCATTTTATTCAGATTAGGATCATCCAATTTATTTCAATTTTCTATCAAACAGTCATTTTGACCCAGTTTTGAATGGATAAGTTGTTGTTTTCGATATTCCAATACATAACACATGTCGTTTTTCTGCCAAAAAGTCCCAAGAAGCGAATTGCCCCCAACAATCCTACACTCTGACTCATGTTTAGACACAACTACTGCTAAGGATAACATTAATCATCAAGCCATGATGAAATCCTTGTTGTTTCAAGGAAATGTTGGGATGCATGATACAGATGTGATGGCTAGGCATGTATGTGATGCCGATGAAAGATGGATATGCAGGATGTATCCTAGTAGATGAGAGAGCCAAATAAATCACAAATAGTGCTTGTTTGCCAGGTTTTCACCATTTTTTTTTAATGCACTTTTTTTGATTTTTTTGTATTTTTGCTATGTCAAAAGATTCCTGTTTGCCAGGTTTTCACCCTAATGACACATTTTTCCAGTTTTTATGAATTTTTTCATGACTTTTTATACTATTTTTGATATTTTTCAGGCATAAAACTTCTTCAGGTGGATGTTATTGGTTGGATCTTCAAATAGGTCCCCTTCTGATGTTGACAACTGATATGCCCCTAATCCATATGTTATAATGATAACGAACGATCCAAAACAATTAGGCTCGAACTTGCCTTTCTTTTCCCGATCCTACTGATTACGAGGGTTTTCTTTGAGAACAAATTCACCCACTTGAAAAGCTCATGGTTTGAGTTTATGATTGTAGTTGCGGGAAATAACTTGTTGATATCTCTTTAAATGATTAGCTACATTTTGATGGCATTCATCAAGTAGTTCCAGCTCTTGCAACCTTGATACTCTATAATCCTCATCATTTATTAGCCATTTCAGTGATACTTGAAGTGAGGAGATCTCAACTTCTAAAGGAAAAATAGCTTATGCTCCATAAAACAAAGCATATGGGGTAGCACCTGTTGGTGTGCAAATACTTGTTCTATATGCCCATAATGCTGGATTTAATTGGACATGCCAATCATGACCTACATCATTTACTATTTTCTTCAAAATCTTCAGAATTGTTTTATTTGAAGCTTCTACTTGGCCATTTCCCTATGGATAATAAGGCATAAAGAACCTATGTTGGATGTGAAATTTTTTACAGAGTTCATCAACATCCTAATTTTTAAAAGATCTTCCATTATCTATAATAATAGAGTTGGGAATGCCATACCAACATATGATATAGTTCAAAATGAAAGATAAATTTGTTTTTCCAGTAACAATTGTTAAGGGAACAACTTCAATCCACTTAGTAAAGTACTCTGTGACTGTAATAATGAACTTGTGTCCATTTGATGATGATGGATGTATCTTGCCAACTTGATCCAATCCCCACTGAGAAAAAAGCCATGTTGTGGTGAAGGGTTTTAATTCCTGAGCAGGAGCATGAATGAGATTCCCATGAATTTGACATTTTGAACATTTCTTTACAAAGATGAATGATTCTTTCTCCATGGTTGACCAATAGTAACCCATTCTAACAAGTTTCTTTGCTAAGGTTAGTCCACTTGAATGTGTCCCAAAAATAACACCATGTACCTCTTGTAAGTCCTTTTTCGATTCATTGTGTTCCAGACATCGAAGGAGGGTACCATCAAGACCACGTCAGTACAAGACATCAGCAATTAAGGTGTATCAAGAAGATTCGCGTATGAAATTCCTTTTTTGATTTCTAGACAAATCTAGGGGAAAAGTAGTATCTTTTAGGTAAGTATACATTTGGCCATACAAGGCAGAATCAGAACTGGTTAGGTGACAAATGATTTGAGTTTCTGTATTTTCATAAGCAGGAGAAAACAATTGTTTTCGGACAGTTGGAGTAGTGATGCAATTGTAGCCATGGCATCTGCAGCTCTATTATTACTACGTGGAATTTGTGTGAACTTCATATCAACAAAGTACTTCTTGAAATCATCCACCATTTTCTTGTAAGGCATTAACTTGTCATCTTTTGTTTTATATTTATCGTTGATTTGATTTATGACAAGTTGTGAATCACCAAAAACTTGTAGTTCTGTGATTTTCCAGTCTACTGCAATTCTCATTCCAATTAATAGTGCCTCATACTTAGCTATGTTATTTGTGCAAGGAAACATTAGCCGATAAGATTTTGGAATTGTATGTCCTTGAGGTGTGATGAAAATAATTCTTTCCCTCGAACCATGTTTAATGTAGGAGCCATCAAAATAGAGTGCCCATGACTACTTAATGGTTGTTGTGAATACATTAGCATGAGAAAAATCAATGTGTATTGGATGTTCTTCTTGCATCGGTGCCTCTGCCAACTAATCTGATATTACCTTTCCTTTGATAGCCTTCCGATCCACATAATGAATTTCAAACTCACTCAGGATTGTGACCCATTTAGCCAATCTACCAGTTAAGGTTGCTTTACTTAGAAGATATTTTAGTGGATCAATCTTAGCCACAAGCTTTATTGTATGAGTTAGCATATAGTGTCACAATTTTTGAGAAGTGAACACTACTGCTAAGAAATATTTTTCAATGAAGGTGTAATTTAGTTCATGGCTTGTCAAAGTTCAACTGATGTAATATATTGCTCGCTCATTTCCTATGTTGTCTTCTTGTGCCAATAATGCTCCCAAAGACACTTTCGTGGTAGAAATATACAATATGAGCGGTTCACCTTGTATTGGTGGAATCAACACTGGTGGAATCATTAGATAATGCTTTATTTGATCAAATTTTGCTTCACATTTGTCTTCCCATTTAAATGGAACATTCTTGTGTAGGAGATGAGTGAATGGTAAACTCTTATCCGCCAGTTGCACGATGAATCTCCTGATGGATTGCAATCGTCCCTTCGATGAGCACAATTGACTGATGTTCCTTGGCGATGGCATATCAAGAATTTCTTGTACCTGTGCTAGATCCACTTCAATTCCCTTTTCTGACAAAATATATCCTAGGAGCTTCCTAGATTTTACCCCGAAGACATATTTCTTTGGATTAAGTCTCACTTTGAATTTTTCCATCCTATCAAATTTTTTAGATAAGATATCTAAATGTTCTTCTCTTGTGTGTGATTTGGATAAAATATCATCAACATAATCCTCCATGAATGTGTGCATCATGTCATGAAAAATGGTATTCATTGCCCATTGATAAGTAGCTCATGCATTCTTGAGTCCAAATGGCATTACATTCTAGCAATATGTACCCCAAGGACATGTGAACGTTTTTTTATCCTGATCCTCAGGCACAATATTTATCTGGTTGTATCCCGAAAATCCATCCATTAGTGAATACATAGCATTTCCAGTAGTCAAATCTACAAACATATCTATGTTTGGCAGAGGGAAATCATCCTTAGGGCATGCCTTTTTTAAATCTCTGAAATCTGTACAAGTTTTGATTCTTCCATCTGGTGATACAGGAACGATATTGGAGATCCATTATGCATAGTCTATATATCAAATGAATCCAACATCTAAGAACTTCTTTAATTCCTCCTTGACTAATAATACAACATGTGGATGCATTTTTTTGAGTTTTTTCTTCACAGGTTTTGCACCTAGCATGATAGATAGATGATGCATGATGAGATCTGGATCCAATCTAGGCATATCTGTGTAGGACCATGCAAAATTTATTTGATTGTTCTTGAGAAATTCTATGAATCCAGGGGTTTCCTCTTCTGTTAGTGATGTAGCAAGTTGCAATACTTTGGTTTGTTCCACAGTACCTAAATTTATCGCCATTGTTGGTTCTATTAAAATATAAGACCTTTCCTAATAATTCTCAGGGAGAGTGTCAAGTTTCCCATCTTCTGATGCCTTTGAGAGGTTTTCACCATTAGATATGCTTTTTATTTTTCTCTTTTCCTGATCTAATACTGCCTTTGTTAGGTTTTCACCATTAGATCTTTCTTTTATGTTATTAATTTTGTAGTTGAGAAACTTGGCACCTTCCTATCTGAAACTTTGATCTTGTGATTCCCTGGTGGAACTTATTTCTGGTTTGGATGAACAAAGAAATTTTATTATGGTTTCATTATTGAGAAAATTTGGCATATCAATTGGTGCAATTTGTTCCCAATCAATGAGTTCGGGATGGACCAAAGGAAATGGGTCATTAGGCTGGGTAAAGTCACTAGTTGTTAGGGTCATGATGCTATTATCACCTTTGTTATGGGAAAGATCTATGGTGGTATCCTCATGTTGATGATCTGTCTCACTTTGAATCAAATCATCCTCACTTGAGTCATGATTGCATAGTAGAACGTAATCAAGCAGAGGCCTTGAGCTTTCCCCTTGTATGAATGTAGGTGTGAATTTTTGTATGAAATCCACCTATTTATCTCTCCAAAATGTATCATCAAAGATGTTGTCCCATTCATATTCATTGGATTCAGTGTCAGAATTGTCTTCTTGAATTCTAAGAATTGTTTCAACTAACACCTCATTGGATGGTCTTTGTACTTCTTCCTTTGTATTCTCATTGGATGTTCTTTGTGCTACTTCTTCTCATTGGATGTTATTTGTGCTACTTCTTCCTTTGTATCATCACCATATCCTAACCTAGTTTAATCCTTTGGGTGCATTGTTTTTAATTAGATAGGTTCAAAAATACCCTCCTTCCTTTTACCTATAGGGCCATTCCCTTCATAACCGATTTTCTGCATTATTGTATAACCTTTTCCATATTGTTCTGTGGGTAACTTGACATGTTGTCCTGATTCTTCTTCCTCTTTATAGATCCAATCAAGGATAGTTGTATCTTCCATTTCATTTTATTTGATAAATCTTCCATCAAACTTGGTGATGGGAATTGGAGCTTGTGCGCCTGAGGCTAAAGTTGTTGTAACCTATTGTATGGATGTTGATGTTTGACCATGAGATCTTGGAGACATGGGTAGATTAGAGAGACATAAGGAATATTTTCCCACCCCATTATCTTTTAATTTTAGCTTGGTGCCAAACTTACTTATCATTTCTCTTGCTTGCTCATTGTTTTTAGAGGTAGAAATGGCCAAAGCCTCTCTATTATGTGGCACAAATGTGTCTTGAGTTGCTCTAAGGTTAGAAGAAGTCTAAATGCTAATGTGATCATCTAGTATTGTTACTTCGTGTCCATCATATGGAAACTTCAAGAATTGATGATAAGTAGATGGAACTTCTAGCATCTCATGGATCCATTGGCGATCCAAGAGTATGCTATAGGATAGATCCTGATCTAGAACCCGACAAAAGGTATTCTTTACAACAGGTCCCACTCTGATTAGTAACATGATGAGGCCTTTGGAAGCTCTTTCCTCACCATCGTATGCTTTGATAATAATTTTCCTTCATGGATCTATAGATTCCTCTAAATATCCCAAAGCAAGGACCAATTTCAAAGTACAAATGTTTAATCCAGCTCCCCCATCAATTAGGACATATCTAATTCGGGCTTTATGAACCATGACCTCTAGGTAAAATGATGAATTGTGTGGATGGGTCATGGATGAATCATCCTTCTCAATAAAGGATAAACATGTGGATGAGGACAAGTGTCCCACCATGGCTTGAAATTTATTGATATCCAGATCAGGAGACATAGTTGTGTTGACAAGTGCCCTTTCTAGAATGTCCTTATGTGTGGGTGATAATTTTAAGAGCTTCAAGATAGAAATTTGGGCCAATGTTTTCCGTAGTTGATCAACCAAATTGTATTGACTTGGAGGGGGAATTTCCACCTTAGATGAACTTCCCTTTACAATTATTTTGGCCTATCCCCTTGTCGTAGCGTTGACCTCTCGATATTCTTGTTTTCCTTTGATTCTGATAGCATTGATTTGTTGATCGTTAGAATAAATATGATTGATAATGGTGTCATAGACATGATTCACATTCTTTCCTTTTTCACCCAAAGATTCCCCTTCTTGATAATTGGGGAGAGGATCCTTGAATTCCTGATGATCATCATTAGCATTATGTCCCTCAACCATTATGGTATGGTTATCAATCAAATCCTGAACAAGATTCTTTAACCCTTGGCAATTATTTATCTTGTGACCTTTGCATCTATGATAATCGCAAAAGTGTGAGTCATTCCATGATGGTGGTTTAACTCAAGGCTCATAATCTCTTTGTGGTGGCAATATAATAGCATTTTGATTCAATAGTTCTTTAAGAATGGATTCTAAAGACTAGCCCAAGGGAGTAAAACTCTGTAGATTTGAGAAAAATTGAGATCAGGGTGCATTTGAATTTTGATTATTTCCAAGATTATAACCACGATTGTTGGTCACATTTCCTTGATTGGAATTATTGCCTTGGTTACTAGAATTTCTAGCATTATTGCTACATTGAACCCCTGATACATTGAGAATGGAAGGCTTTATATTCACATTGTTAGCATCTACTACCCCATCATTCACAATATTTTTATTTTGAGTCCAAAATCATGACTTATCATTGTTGTTGCTATTGTTGTTGTTGTACTAATTTGGAATTTCTTTATCGAGCTTTAAAACTCCACGCTTAACCAAGGAACCTTCAATGGTAATTGCATTTTCAATCAATTGTTCAAATGATTGAGGATAGTGAAGGTTGAGTCTATAAGTCATCTCTTGATAAAAACTATCAATAAAGATCTCCATCTTTTCCTTTTCAAGAACAGGACAAGAATATCTTGCAAACAACCTTCTCCACCTTTGTAAAAATATGGTAAAATATTCCTCGATCTTTTGTTTCATTTTACACAAGTCAAGCATGGTTATCTGATGCTTGATATTGTAGGACTATTGCAATATGAATTTATTTATTAACTCCTCAAATGTTCTTATGGGGGGAGTGATCTTGGAAAGCCACTCCATGGATTTTCCACCCAGACTTCGTTGAAACAATCGCATTAAGTAGGTATCTTCATGAGGGAATTCTAAGCTCATATTTTAGAAATCCCTCACATGATCAATGGGATATTTTTTCCCATTATACCTATCAAACTTTGGGATTTCACAATGTTTTGGAAAAGGAATCATTTGAAGACTCCTGTCAAATGGATAAGCGCAGATATTGTAATGCAGATTTTTTGGGGATTAATGCTATTAGCTACACAGATTAAAATGATCAAGTCTAATCTAACAAATAATCTAAATCAAAACAACAAAGAACAAAGTAAATGAGCATGAATAAACTAAAAAAATAATTGAAAAGATCTCACTAAATATGCGTCCACTTCTTTGAATTATCTTGATTTCCCTTCTCCATTTTGCTATTTCAGTATTCTTGCCCTCATATTTTCAATATTGATGCAAGCATAACCTTGTTGAATGTCTAAGAAAAATATTGAAGATAAGTTTCTTCTCAAAAGTGTATTGATTTCGGGAGGAGGAATAATGATAATGACAGGCCATTTTATAGAAATTGGGTTTTGGAACGATCGGCTCAGATTCAAAAGAGAGATCGATGGATGAGATAGATGAATGTCATGCGATGTGAGTTATGTGTCAGATAGAACGTGAGTTAGAAAATTCTACAGGATAAAGATTAAATTAGAATGATAGCTTAATCTTGTGTCAAGATTGTTCAAAAATAGAAAGAACATGAGTTCCAGATTAAATAAACAATTTAATCTTTAGTTAAGAGTCTTTGAAAAATAGAAGAAATAGACTTTGAATTTCAAAGACAAAGTTAGAACTCAAAAAATAAAGAATTTGAATGCACACATTAATTAATTAATTAAATAAAGATATTTAATTAATAAACACATTCATGCATATGAGTTAGAACTAGTTAACTGACTAGTTGTGACAGAGAGTCTTCTCGTAGAGACGATTAGATGTTGAATCCAAAGATAACCAAAGGATTAAAAATAGATCTTGAGTCAGAAGGTGAGTGAATGATTAGTCAACTGAATGATAGAAGAATGTGACATAAACAATCAATAATGAATTAAATGTTAATTTAATTTAACATTCAAAATTGAAATGAATTTAATTAAATAAATAATGATTTATTTAATTTGACTATTGAAAAGGTGGAATTGAATAATTAAATAATAAATATTTAATTATAGTTGAAAAGGTTAAATTGGTAATTAAATAATAAATATTTAATTATAGATAAAGGGGGTTTAATTAAATAATAAATATTTAATTATAGAAAGAAGAATTAATTAGTTAGCGACATAATTAAATAAACATGACTTATTTAATTAATCAAAGTTGAATAAATGAATTAATGAATTAGTGAATTAATTAAAAGGGATATTTAATTAATAGAGGAAAGATGTATTAGAAAGGGTAATTAAATAATTAACATTATTTAATCATGACCATGGATAATAGAAAATTATGTCAAAAGTAGTGCTCACAGGCCTAGACCAATTTTTGGTGTCTACAGTTTTCCCCTCTTTGATACACTATTGTTTCGGTATTGTGTCAAAGAAAATATGCCCCAGTGAAAGGGAGAATGATGAGGAGGTAGTGGTATTCCCCCTCGAGAGGATAGGCGGGTTTGAAGAACATGAGTGTGCTCTCAAAATGGATAGATAATGATGTTGAAGATGCAGAAAAGAAGAAATGTTAGTGTGGATAATTCAAAATGTTAGTAAGAAACAATGAAGGTGGTTGATTTGAGAAAATCATATGATCCTCGATATCTTGCCATATATGCTAAGCTTTCTTTTTTTTTATCGCCATTGGGCGGGACTGACACAAATGGATAGTACACACCATGATATGAGATAGATCATAGTGTACAAAGTCATCCATCTGCGAAAAATAGACAGTCGTAGACAAGGAGTGTCTTAACTCATACTAAGGACAAGATTGCCCCAGTTGTTTTGTCTTGACAAACCATAGACATCAAACAAATAAAAGATGGGTCATGAGATGTCATTGCTCCTCTAAATCCTTGATAGGATATCCTTGAGAAAACTAGTTACATGACTCAAAAACCAAATTTAAAAAGACAGTTGACAAACAGCAGCCAAAGAAAAAGAGTCCTGAGACATCCTTGCTTCTCTAAATCCTTCTAGGGACATCCTTGAGAAAGCTAGTAACCAGACTTATTTCACAAATCGATAGAAAGATAAGACAAAATAAGATATAAAGTCATAAAGCCAAATATAAGTATTCGCCAAAACTTGATCTTGTGGGATTGTTTGATGTTTGATGTTTGACATAGCGTAATGTGAGGGATGACACGTACCGCAGTAAGACGTTGATTCTGGTTTTGACTTGGTGACTATCTTTGTAAGGCATGACAAAGCCTGGTTTCAAAAAGACACGTGTCGTATAAGACATTGGAGCCTGAAGACATTGGAGCCTGAAGACATTGATGCAACAAGCTACATGAGGCTATGAAAATTTGAGGACATCTATTGACAAGAAAGATATATCTTGCTAAGACATAGGTTGATCACTTTGACAATCTGTTTGCTATTGACTTGATGACTGTTTTGAGATGTTTCCTTGTTGGTGCATGACTTGTTTTGATTCCTTTACTGATTTAAAAGTGTGTGTGTGTGTATTGACAGTGTATGACATGAGATGATACCCTAAAGGACTAACCTAATGCAGCCTCGGGGGCTCATCGATTGGTTAGCCTTGCCTACAGTGTATATGCAGAGACCTCATAGTTCGACCAAACTTTAACTAACATAACTGACTGAAGATATGTATTTAATCTAATGATATGTGATGTGTGTGATAGTGAACATGAATGTGATAAACCCTATTGGACTGACCTAGTGCGGTCTCGGGCGCTCATCAATTGATTAGCCTTTCCTACGTTGTACACGTAGAGACCTCGTAGTTCGACACGACCAATGACTTTGAATGTACAAAGAGTCATGATTTTAATGTGTGTGATACATGAAAAACCTAGGCAGACAGACCTAATGCCTTGGGGGCACACCGACTGATGGCCTTGCCTACATCCCAGTCACAAAGGCAGCATAGTTTGACTATGTCTGCAACTAACTTAACATGACTGACTTGACTTTGTTTTTGGGATTTTCTGACATGTTTTGATTTTATTTTATTTTTGAATTTTTCTAATGTTTTTGGATTTTTTCAGGACATTTTCTGATGGTGTAATGTTATGTACAAGGTCCTCATGGCACAAAATAAGGATTTGCCCCCAGTCAAGAATAAAACATGTGAGATGGAGTGGGGAATGTGACAGAATGAACTTTGATGTCAATCATTCCAAGCAATGGATAGGACAGCCATTTATTATGAGGGATGGTGAAAAAAGTCTGATTGGAATGATGGTAGATGAAAGAGCGAGTTTGACTACACATGGTGCCTGTTTGCTAGGTTTTCACCATGGTACTTATCCATAGCACCACTGAAGTGGTTTTCACTATTGGACAGATTATTTCTCTTTAATATTTTGATTTTCTCTTCTTTTTTTTGTTGTTACAAAGACCCCTGTTTGCTAGGTTTTCATCAAGGTAACCATTTTTTTTTCATTTTTTTTGTATTTTCTATATTAAGACACAGATTCTCAGAAGCTATGCATAAAACCTTTTCAAATGTAGGCTTTTGATTGGTGACAAAAGTGGCTCTCCTTCAAGATTAGAGAGTTGGTACACTCCTGATCCAAAAGCTTTTGTGACAATATAAGGCCCTAACCAGTTAGGTTCAAATTTACTTGGCTTTTCTCATTCAGCTTGATTCTTGGGATTCTCCATTAAAACTAGGTCACCAATGTCAAAGTGTCTATTAAGAAATTTTCTATTATAGCTTCAACAAAGACGATTCTGATATGCTTGCAAATGGTCTAGTGCTTTCTGTCTTCACTCATCTAGTAATTCTAGCTCTTGTAATTTGGATACACAGTATTCTTCATCATCAATGTGACCTTTCAAGGTTACACTCAGGGAAGGAATTTCAACCTCAATAGGTAAGATAGCTTCAGACCTGAATACTAGGGAGTATGGAGTGGTGCTAGTGGGAGTATGAATGCTTGTGTGGTAAGCCCATAATGCAGGATTTAACTATAGGTGCCAGTCACGACCAGTGTCATTGACAGTCTTCTTTAGGATTCTAACAATGGTTTTATTAAAGGCCTCAGCTTGTCCATTACCTTGTGGGTAATATAGGGTTGAAAAATGATGTTTGATATGGAACTCTTCATATAGATGGCGTACTTCTTGTTTTTTGAATGGGCGGCCATTGTCTGTGATTTTGGACTAGGGTAGACCATACCAATAAATGATATAGTTTAGGATAAACTTGGATATTTGTGTGTCGGTGATGTAGGTCATGGGAATAGCTTCAATCCATTTGGTGACGTATTCAATGGTGGTTATGATGAATTTATGGCCATTGGATGATGGAGGGTGTATCTTACCTATGAGTTCAAGTCCCCATTGGGAAAAAGGCCATGGTGATGTAATCAAACGAAGCTCCTAAGCTGGTGCTCTTATCAAATCTCCATGTATCTGACACTATCTACATTTCTTTACAAAGATATATAAGTCTTTTTCCATTGTAGGCCAATAATAACCTAATCTCATAATCTTATGGGCTAAAGTAGGACTACTAGAATGGGATCCGCATATACCCTCGTGCACCACTCGCAAAGTTGGTTGTGCTTCTTTAGCATTGAGACATCTCATTGGGGCATTATCTAAGGTACGTCTATACAGGGTATCTCTGATGATGGTGTACTTAGCTGACTTACGGATAAAGGTTCGTCGTTGGTTATTTGATAGGTCTAGACGTAAGGTTTGGTCAGTTAGATAGTTGAATATGTCTTTATACCAAGGGGAAGCAAGAGCAACAATTATACACACCATCACAGAATCGGGGACATCATAGGTGGGGACCAACATCTGTTCAACCAAAAACTCAAACTTAGGCACATTGCTCGGAATATCCAATAAGGAACCCATGGTTGCCATAGAATTTGCAGCGCTATTCTGAATATGTGGTATTTGTTGAAAGGTCATTTCATCAAAGTACTGCTTGAAACTATCGGCCATGTGCTTGTAGGGGGAAAGTTTCTCATCCTTAGTCTGATAATCATCATTTACTTGCCAGACTACTAGCTGAGAATCGCCAAAAACATGTAGACACTTTATCTTCCACTGGGCTGCCATTTTTAATCTTGTCACTAAGGCTTCATACTCTGCTATGTTGTTGGTACAAGGGAAAGCAATCCTTAATGATTTAGGAATAGTATCACCCTGAGGTGTAACAAATAGGATACCTACTCCTGAACCATGATTTGTATGTGATACGTCAAAGTATAATTTCCATTTTGTTCTAGTGTCAATGTTGAAGATAAATTTGTCAGGCTAACTAATCTGCAATCACCTATCCTTTTATAGCCTTCCTCTCTACATATTGGATGTCATACTCGCTAAGTATCATAACCCATTTATCCAATTGGCCTATTAATGCTGCTTTACTTAGAAGATACTTGAGGGGATCAATCTTTGCAACCAAGATTGTTTGGTGATTGAGCATATAGTACCAAATTTTTTGAGTAGCAAAGACTACCACAAGATAGGTGCATTCTATTTTTTTTTATTTTAATTCATATCCCACCAAGGAATGACTAATGTAATAGACTTCTCTTTCATGACCTTGATCATCATTTTGTGCGAGAAGAGCTCCTAATGCTGACTGAGTTGCTGAAATGTATAGTATCAACGGTTTTCCATCTATAGGTGCCATTAAGACAGGAGGAGTGAGAAAATAATCCTTGATTTGTTGGAAAGCTTCCTGACATTTAGGTGTCTACACAAATGATACTCCTTTCTTGAGCAAATGTTGAAATGGGTGTATTTTGTCTGCTAGTTGTACAATGAAATGCCTAATGGAATGTAATCTTCCTTGTAGTGTTCTTAGTTGACCAATGCTAATTGGAGGAGGAATTTCTATGATAGCTCTTACCTTCTCTAGATCTACTTCAATGCCTCTTCTGGATATGATATACCATAGAAGTTTCCCTAATTTTACTCCAAAAACACACTTCTTTGGATTTAGCCTGACATTGTAATTGTCCAGCCTTTGGAAATTTTTGTCTAGAACCTTCAAATGATTTGCCCTTGTTTCTAATTTAGCTATAATTTCATCGACATAATCTTCCATGAGAGTATGTACAAAGTCATGGAAAATAGTATTCATTGCCCGTTAATAGGTAGCTCCTGTGTTCTTAAGCCAAAAGGAATAACATTCCAACAGTATGTGCCCCATGGACATGTGAAATTTGTCTTGTGTTGGTCTTTAGCTGTGATTTTGATTTGGTTATATCTAGAGAAACCATCCATGAGGGATAGCATCTCGTATCCTACTGTAAGATCTACTATCATGTCTATGTTCAGCAAAGGGAAGTCATGCTTAGGACATGCCTTGTTGATGTCTCTAAAGTCTATGCAAGTGAGAATGCCCCCAGTCGGTTTAGTCACTGGTACAAGATTTGAAATCTAGTTGGCATAGTCTATAGTTCTTATAAATCCAACATCCAAGAGTTTCTTAAGTTCTTCTTTGACCAGTAGAGCAATCTGTGGACGCATTTTCCTTAACTTTTGTTTTACTGGCTTAATACCTGGCTGTAATGGTAGATGGTGTAATATTAGGTATGGATCTAGCCCAGGTAGGTCAGCGTATGACCATGCAAAGTTTATCTATCTCTTTGCAAAGAATTCCTTAAACTCAGGTTGTTCTGTATCTGTCAATGATGCTGCAAAGTATATGTTCTGAGGGTTTTCTTTTGTGTTTATGTTGACTTCAATAGACTCTTCTACTAGCATTGGTGACTTTTCATGTTCAACGGGGAGAATATTTAGACCTCTATCCTTGGGTGCCTCATAGAGGTTTTCACCCTCAAATACATCCTTTATTTTGACTGTTTCTTCATCCAAAGGTGCCTTTCGATTTTCACCTAGGGACTCATCATTTTTCTCATTTTCATCTTTTTTCTTTTTATTTTTATTTTTGTGACTAGAGGTGTAAATAGATTTCCCAAAATATGCTTTGTTGTCCAAGTCTATAGTAAAACCAGCTTTATGACCCCCTCTAGGAATTCTTACTTGAAGTCCCATGAACTTAGCTATTGCTTCGTCGTTCTTGAATATGTCTATGATGGGTGTACCTTGTTGATCCTGGTCAATAAGTTTGGGATATATGAGAGGCATGTCATCATTAGAGCTATCAAAGGTGGAAGCTGACAAGGTGAATATAGAATGGTTGACATGGTCATAGAAGTTTGCTCTAACTCCTCTTGTTATTTTTCCTATGGGTAGGTAAACTTTGATGTGGGACTATTGTAAGGGCTGAGTCATTAGAAGATGGTGTGTCAGGTGCCCAAGATGCATGTTCAATGGTTTCCCAATAATAGTGCTTATGCCATTCTTCTTTGGACAAGTGCTTCATATGACAGGGACTAGATGGTATCGGTAGGGGTTTTATCATTAGGTCCAATTCTCCAAATAGAGTATCTATGTTCATGGTACTAGTAGAGGAAAGGGAATCCCATTCACAATCGCTTGAGTCAGGAGATTCATTGTAAACTGGGGGAAGTGGTTCGTGAGATATCTCGATGTCTACAGAAGCACTCACTTCCTCTTGAAATGGTGACAAAGTATTAGGAAACCCAATTCTAAGCAGTTGAAACCCTAGCCCTAGGTATTTCGGTTGTGGTGAGATAGTGACCGGTTTCGTCCTTCCATTTTGATGTAGTCCTAACCCACTGTGCCTGTCATAGCCTTTTTTTTTCATTATCTAAAAGCCTTTTCCATATTGATCCTTAGCTATTTGAATATATGGAGAGGGGTATTCATTGTCTTCTTGGTACAACTAGGAGGTAATATCACCTTGATCCACAATTTCTTCACTTAGCCCTCCCCATTTGGTCAATGTCATTGTAGGGGAACATGAAATGTGACTACTAACTGTCTTCTATCTGCCATGGGTAGACCATATGCCTTAGGTTGAATCAGCTGACTGACACAATAGGATGACTTCATGTAATATTCTCCACAGCCCTTGTCTTGGATCTCGACCTTAGGAGTGGATGATGGTGATTTGAATGAAATTGACTTGGTAAGATGTGATGGATCAATGTATAGGGATAAAGTGGATGATGAAGCTTCTTGGTTAACTAATACCTATCATTGTGGAATTTCCCTTAGGCTTGTACAATATTGAAATGGATCTGGATCACCATCAATCATGATCTCGGTGCCATTATACGAGAATTTAAGACATTGGTGATATGTTGAAGGTATCGCCTTCATTGCATGTATCCAAGGTCTACCTAACAACAGGTTATATGGAAGGGTGAGATCCAAGACTTGGAAGCTGGTGTTCATAATTGTTGGGCCAATTCTGATAGGGAGTGTGACAACTCCTTTGGATGATCTTTCCTCATCATCATAAGCCTTGATGACTATACTCTTAGAGGTTTCTACACATTCTTCTGAGAATCCTAATGCCTTAACCAATTTTAGGGTACACAAGTTCAACCTGCTCCTCCATCTACCAAGACTCATCTGACTTTGGTTAGATGGACTAGGATTTCAAGATGTAATGGGTCATTATGATCAGATTTTTTGGTTGAGTAATCTTGTTGGGAAAATGTGGCATGATGTGAGTTGGTCAAATATCCCACCATTTCTTCGAAACAATTGACATCTAAGTCTATAGGAACAATTGTGTTTTGTAAAGCTTTGTCAAGAATGGATCGAGGCTCAAGTGATCAAGTCAATAGTTCCAAAATAGAGATCTGTGTAGGGGTTTTACTCAATTGATCAAGGAGATTGTACCTAAACTTGGAAATCTATGTAGGTGGCTCAGAAGAAGGACCTAGAATAGTTATCTTACTTTTGTGTGTGTTTACAACACATTCTAGATGCTTCTTAATGATGATGGTATTGACATTTTCATTTGCAGCTCGAAGGTGATTTATGATCGTTCCTTTACCATAGTCATACTTGGTATTGGTATAATTGGCTGATGGATTATTCTTGGTTCCTAAACTGGAGGACTTTCCTTTCATGTGGTCATGTAATGGGTCTGTGAAGACCTTATGATCATTGTTCTTGGTATTTTTCTGCCTATTGACCTCTATGGTTCCATTTTCAACAAATTCTTGGATAATATTCTTAAGTTGTCGACATTGTTGTAGGTTGTGTCCTTTTGTTCGATGATAGTCACAATAGGCATTGTCATCCCACCATGAAGGTTTAAACTATCTAGGATCATACTCTCTTGGTTCCAAAGGTTTAATGAGATTATGTTGAATCAACTCTTTGAAAACTTTCTTGGTTGGTTTCCCTAGAGGGGTAAATTCACGTGTAGGAAATCTCCTTTGTGGTCGTTGTTGCTGTGAATTTTGGACATAATTGGTTGTTTGATCTGGACTATTCGTCATGTCTTGATTGGGGTTGTAACCTCTAAGTGTGATAACTGGTCCCATATGTATGATTTTAGCATCAACAATGTCGTCATTTGTCACATTTTTGTTTCTAGACCAGAATTTGTTTCTATCATTTGGAACGTTTTGATGTTGGACAACTGGGTTTCTGCCTGGTACTTTTATTTCTCCTTTGTCAATAAGGCCTTTTTCAAGGATGATGCCCTTTTGTACCAAGTCTAGGAATGAAGTACAACAATTTACCCTTAAGTCAACTCTCAATTTTGGATTGATGTTTTCAAGAAATATTGTGACCTTCTATTTTTTTTGGTATTTCAAGTGGACATCTGCTAGCTAGACTTCTCCATCTCTGGAAGAAAGTGGTGAAAGTTTCTCCATCTTCTTGTGTTGTGTGACACAAGGTAGCTATTGTTACTTCATTGTCTATGTTAAAGGAAAAGTGTTCAACAAACTTCTCGGCTAATTCACCCCAGGATTGTATGCCATATGGTAATTTAGAGAACCATTCCAGTGCTATCCCAATAAGGGTTCACGGAAATAGTCTCATCAAGTATGTGGGGTCCAATGATATGTCCATGCATGTCATTGAGAATTCTCTAATGTGTTCCAAAGGATTCTTCCTCCCATTATACTTAGGAAAATTCAGTATAATGTATCCATGGGGGAAGGGTGTCATATAAAGCGCTTTGTCAAATGGACATGCACACAGATCTTGCACTAAGATAGTTTGTTTTCCTGACATAGACATGTTGTCCATCTATTGTTGAAGCATTTGCATTTGTTTTTGAAGAACATCTACTTGTGTCAAGGACATGTTGTTTTCATTGTTTGGATCAATGTAGGTATTCTGAAATGCCATGTTCTATGACGGGTTGTGATTTGGCGAGGGAATATACCCCATTATAATGTTCTGATTTGGATTGGGGATATTTCCTGTCTGAATGTTCTGATTTGGATTAGGAATATTTCCTATCTGAATGTTCTGATTTGGATTGGGAATATTTCCTATCTGAATGTTCTGATTTGGTATAGGAATATTCATGCCAACTTTGGATCTCTTACCAGTAGTGTTGGTGCCAAAGGGGTTTGATGAAGTTGCTCCTATAGTAAATTGTAAACCTTGTGTTACATTGAAAGGGATTGTGCTTACAATTGATGATGTTTGAGTTGGTATGCCAGTTGATATTGATGTGGTAATTTGGAGAGTAGACACACTTGACATCACAGTTTGTGTTGGTTGAGTAGACGGTGTTTTCAAAGTATGAATGTCAAATCTTGGTAGTAGTGTGAAACCTCCTACTAGAAACTTTGTTAGATATCATTGGGGATCATTCGCCAAACACTCATCCATAAAGGATGCAAATTCAGGATCTTATACAACGATGTCTATGTCTTCAATATAAATTTGGCCATGTGTGTCTCTAGTGATGTGTTTTTCAAGCAAAGGTTTGTGTGGTCTTTCTTTCCCTAATGGTGGATTTTCGAAAGGATTGAAAAATTCGTTAGGGTATAACATTTCTTTTTGTTTCTTTTTAGACCTTGTTTCGACCATGAAAAGTTGCTCAAAAATAGGGTAATGCAAACTATGTCTAAAAATTGATATGTCCTATTGCTATTTTTTTTGGATTTTCTGACAATAAAGGATGGTGCTAAAATGATTTCTAAAATGATGTTTACGAAGATGACATATGGTAGGATGGACAATATGCAAAATCTCGAGTAGACTATGATGGTAAATGATTCTAAAATGGGTATAACCTACCACCTATGAAATACATGCATGCAAGGATTTGAGTTGACCAAGGAACCTAATTGTAGGACAAAGACAATTGACAAGGTGAATTTCAAAAACTAGATTGTTGAGTTGGAAAGATTCACAAATAGGACTAAAGTGACTAGGTTCAATGATTGTGACAAACCAGAACATGAACATATCCAATGACGAGGAAAGTTACCTATTCTGCGATATGCAATTTCCTAGGAAGTATCTATATGCATGCAGCTTAAGATGACTATGATTAGGACATATATGACACCTGATGATTCAAGGTTTTTGAGCAAATTTTTCTAGTTTCTGTCTAAGGTTGATCTTAAGAAACAAAAGCGAAAAATGACAGTTATGTTTTCAAACTCGGTTTGCAATTTTCTCGGTTTATGTTGACAGTCAAATGCAGTTCACCTATCAGATGCAGTTCTATGTTTGACAAATGTGGTTTAGCATGCACATGTGGTGATTTGACTAAAAAAAGGTTTCAAATGTTGACTGGTGATTTTGACTTGTGACAGATGCAGTTTATGATTTGACAGATGTGACCTATAGTAACAGTTGCAACTTGGAATATAGACTCTGTGAACCTAAACTTGTTGACAGACACATGCGGTTTTTTTGTTGATAGATGTGGGTTGCATATACACATGTGACTCAAATTTTGACAGTTGTGGTTTTTAATATCTAAACTATGTAAAAGTGGACTTTGTTGACAGACACATGCACTGTTTACCCTAACAATTGTGACTCGCTAGGACAAATGCGGTGTTAAAAATGATAGTTGTGACTCAATTTGACAGTTGCGGTTTTTCTAAAGATTGTGTTTTTTCACTGACTATGTTTGATGATCAAGTGTTTTGACGAACACAACAAAAAAAAATCACAAAATTCAATGTTTTTTCAGTTTGTGATGATAGAACTGTTAAAACTAGAAAACATTTACAACCTAGGCTTTTTGGATAATACTTGATGAGTTCTTACTTGGATAAATCGAGCTACGCATATTCAAGGTGGATGACTAGTAGCTTGACCCCACTGGCTCCCCTCCACGACACTCACTTATACGGGGCAGCCAAGCTACTGTACCCATGAAACTCCCATGGCATACATCTCACCTCCACACATGAACCGTAAATATGTAAGACAACTTCACAGGTCCGAACCTACTGCACCAACAAATAGATAGGATTTTGGAAAACTAAAACAATTGGATTTTTAATTCGGGCACCCGTTCAGAAGAGCCATGTGAGAGGCAATATCATCTCAGTTTTGCAGATGTTAGGCTCTGCATGTTTTAAGATACCACAAGGGTACTGGGGATTCAAGTGCTGGTCCGTTGGGATCCTCGTAATATTGAGCTTTCCTCGAGTATTAAAATTTGTATACCAGCTGGGAGTCATTGGCGATAAGCGCATAACCGGTTTTTTGAGTCATCTTGGGGTGAGTACTTTTTCCCACCAAGACAGGCCCCCAAGTTCTAGAGTCATTAATCATTTCTCTTTCACCTAGGATCACATGAATGTGCAAGGGGAGAGGATACTTTGATATACTGAATCAGGTTCTAAGCTAAACAATTGCAGACACGAAAGACACTGGTTAATTTTTAAGCTCAAATGACAATTTTCTAAACTACCAAACAGAAAGCTTTCCAAATAAAATTAACAAAGTCATTAGGTCTTGTATGCAAACTGATCAGTAGTTTATTTTGTGTCTTTGGCTTTCATCCTACAGAAAATATTGGTTTTTGGTTTTATTTGGTCTTCTATGCTTTGTCCTGCAAAAACTAAGTTACTCCACCTTAACATAGTTGTAAACAAACATTAACGAAAAAATGAAATAACATGAAAAATGAAAATGAAAACGTGAATGTACGGAAGTGTAAAAAAAAAAGTGGAAAATCGATTACCAAGCAGAGGCGGCTTTTCAAGCCATAGATGCGGCACGGTATTGACAGGCGGATGCAATTCATGTTGATAGTTGGATGTAGTGCGAAATGTTGACAGGCGGATGAGGTGCAAAGTGTCACAGATGTGGTGCAGAATGGCAGATGCATCGTGGAATGTAGCAGATGCAGTTCATGAAAATAGATGCATCATTTCTTTGAGCGGATGTGGTGTGTCGTATGATAACCTGCAAAATAAAAGATGGAAAAATGGAAAGATGTTGCACGAATTTGAAGCATGTTCACGCCGAGTTCACCAAATGTAACATAGATTTTTTGGGGATTAATGCTATTAGCTGCACAGATTAAAATGATCAGGTCTAATCTAACAAATAATCTAAATCAAAACAACAAAGAACAAAGTAAATGAACATGAATAAACTAAACAAATAATTGAAAATATCTCACTGAATATGCATCCACTTCTTCGAATTATCTCGATTGCCCTTCTCCATTTTGTTGTTTCAGTATTCTTTCCCTTAGATTTTTAGTATTGATGCAAGCATAACCTTGTTGAATGTCTAAGAAAAATATCGAAGATAAGTTTCTTCTCAAAAGTGTATTGATTTCAGGAGAAGGAATAATGATAATGATAGGCCATTTTATAGAAATTGGGTTTTGGAACGATCGACTCATATTCAAAAGAGAGATCGACGGATGAGATTGATGAATGTCATCCGATGTGAGTTATGTGTTAGATAGAACGTGAGTTAGAAAATTTTGCAGGATAAAGATTAAATTAGAACGATAACTTAATCTTGTGTCAAGACTATTCAAAAATAGAAAGAACATGAGTTCCAGATTAAATAAACAACTTAATCTTCAGTTAAGAGTCTTTGAAAAATAGAAGAAATGGACTTTGAATGTCAAAGAAAAATTTAGAACTCGAAGAATAAAGAATTCAAATGCACACATGAATTAATTAATTAAATAAGGATATTTAATTAATAAACACATTCATGCATATGAGTTAGAACTAGTTAACTGACTAGTTGTGATAGAGAGTCTTCTCATAGAGACGATCAGATGTTGAATCCAAAGATAACTGGAGGATTAAAAATAGATCTTGAGTCAGAAGGTGAGTGAATGATTAGTCAACTGAACGATAGAAGAATGTGACATAAACAATTAATAATGAATTAAATGTTAATTTAATTCAACATTCAAAATTGAAATGAATTTAATTAAATAATAATATAATTTATTTAATTTGACTGTTGAAAAGGTGGAATTGAATAATTAAATAATAAATATTTAATTATAGTTGAAAAGGTTAAATTGGGTAAATAAATAATAAATATTTAATTATAGAAAGAAGAATTAATTAGTTAGCGACATAATTAAATAAACATGACTTATTTAATTAATCAAAGTTGAATAAATGAATTAATGAATTAATTAAAAGGGGTATTTAATTAATAGAGGAAAGATGTATTAGAAAGGGTAATTAAATAATTAACATTATTTAATCATGACCATGGATAATAGAAAATTATGTCGAAAGTAGTGCTCACAGGCCTAGACCAATTTTTGGTGTCTACAGATATCATCCAAAACATACTTCTTTGTTGAACCCCCTTGTATTTCTTTTATTTGCCCTTGCAAGGTTCTTATCTTTTGAGTAAGAGCACTAAAATCATTAAGAGGGGCTTCAAGATTTTCTCTAATCCCTTCCATGTCGAAATCAACAAGTAACTTAGCTCCTTGATTAGCTAATGAAAGGAATTATCTTTCCTTGTTTCGTTCTAAAATTCTCTCCATGAGAGTATGGAATTGAGGGTCCTTTTCTGCTTCTTGAAGCTTTTCTTCTATTATCTCAACAGTATTAGAATTATGAAAAGGATTTTCTTCCCTATCACTATTATTGCTTTTATCACCCATGTTGCTTATTGTACTTTCCCTTTCATCTCCTTCTATGTTCTTTCGAGATCTTGTGACAACATGCATAAGCTTTTTCCAAATTTCTACTAAATTCGATCAAAAGAATGAAATAGTGCAATTTTGATGGATAGCCAAGTTGGAATAGAATGAAGATTCTATGACTTATGAAATTTCTAAATTTAGCTCATGATTCCCTGATTGAAAGGATGATGATCCTGTTTGTGGGAATTAAACCAAAAATAAAAAATAAAGATGATTTTGCACTTTGTGAGGTTTGATCATAGTTTTGTAAAAATAAGGATTTTGATCAATGCCTAATGTTTCCTAAGCTCTCTATTGCAGAAATTGATTGGAATGATTAGAGTACACAATTGCTAGTTGGCGAATGAAAGAGGAATGAATACGCTGACTGTGATTATGCCTTTGAGAAAGGGCTCTTCTTTGAAAGAAAGCTCATGAATATAATGGTTCTAAAGCATAATCGTCAGTGAAAACTCTAACAAAGTCGCGATATCGATGAATAAAGGTTTTGTGTTCAAGAAAAACCTTTTGACTTTGGTATAAAAATTTCCTCTTTTTCAATAACTTCTTATAACTAAGAGATTTATTTGGCTTCTTAATCTTCTTCTATAGGGACTTCTTGGAAAAAGTTGCCAACTTCTAGACCCTAAGCATAGAAAAAGACTAGACTGAGATGGCAGATTTTTGGGTATCAAAAAATTACCCAGGTTCGGAATACAGATGCTAAAATTTTTAGCATATGCACTAAAATATCCAATCTATGCACTAGACTGTTACACGCATGTGCTAAAACAAAGCATGAATGCGCTGAAACAAAGCACAAATGCGCTAAAACAGAGCATGCATGTGTTGAAACAGAGCATGAATGTGCTGAAATAGAGCACAAATACCCTGAAATAGAGCATAGATGCGCTAAAACAGACCAAGGATGCACTAAACTATCCAATTATTGTTCTAAGATAAACATGTTTTGATAGTTTGATGTTTTTGGATGATCTTTATCTATTTTAAATTTGGAAAAACATAGCATACAGTAGAAAATAGTTGTTTTGCAAATCCTAAAATCTAAACAAAGAGTGTATGTTCTTGAGATTTTCACGGGTATTAAACAAAAGAGGCACTTCAAATAGACTCACTCTTATTTGTCAAAAAGGTCATCATAGGAACCACAACCCACATCTTAAAATTGTGTTGACTCACACAGCCATGTCACCCCCTAGAGGGCACCCGTGTTTTTGTCTTTTCCAGGTGCATACTCAAGGTTAGATTTCTCAATCTCTTGAGCAAACAATCCATGCCAATTATATGGTGAGTTTCTTGGGGGTAGACTCTTCCCTCCCCTTGCACTGTGTTTAATATGGTGTTTGGATACTGACTCGGTTGGCTTTCTACACTATGGTTCGTAGTAAAGGTATCTGTTCAGCGTGACAATAGATAAACTCCCTCAGGATACCTCCCAATATTTAGAACAAATATTTTGGGGTGGTTATCTTGCTCACTTCTGTTGAATATGGGTTTCCCCAAAATTCACTTTTGATTAGAGTGGGTTGGAAAACCTGGCTTTGGTTGTTCCCACTTAGGTCATTCCCGTAGGGTGAGTACTTTTTCCACTACGACAAACCTTCTAAAGGATGTAACAAAGAATGAATTGCATAAAATGAAATAGGTAAGTCTGGTGTTTTGGTCACCCAGTAAAGGGGAGAGCATAAACCTATTACCCAACAATCACAACAAATAAATGGTTAATTTTAAATCCAAATGACAATTTTTCTACACTAAGTGAATATTTTGCTTCACAACAAACATTGGATTCATTTTAACCAAGCAAAAATGACGTTTGGTGACTATCCTAGGATTGGTTAATTCCATATTTAAGTGGCTATCTTAGGATTGCTTCATTTTACTTTAAAACTGAATTGAACAATCTTTGGTCGAGGATGGCGTCGAAATCAGGATTTGTTTTTACACCCCTTGTATGCGCTAAAAGAACTGGTAAATGCGCTAAAATAGTTAACAAATGCGCTAAAGGAGCAAACAAGGATGTGTTAAAACAGTCAGTAAATGCACTAAAAGAACTAGAAAATGTGCTAAAATAGACTGCCAATGTGCTAAAAAAATCCTCGTGCGTGCCAAAACAGAGCTCATATGCACTAATCCGTGGCTCGTATGCAATAAACTGAAGCTCTAGTCCGTCACTTATCAAAAAATTTGCAATAAATAAGTTAGTTGATAGTTCAGGATAAATCCCTAATTAAATAAATAAATTTATTTAATTACATGTGACAATAAATTTAGAAGCTTCCATAGTTAAATAATTAATATTTAATTATGTGTGAGAGATGAAAAGGCAAGTAATTAAATATTTACAATATTTAATTAAGTGTGAGAGATGGGGAAAGTTTCTAATTAAATATTTATAATATTTAATTAAATGTGAGATGAAGAATTAGAAAGTGAACAATATAAATAAATAATTAAATTTATTTATATGTAGATGAGTTTAGAAGAATATTAATTAAATAATTTATATTTAATTAATTAATAGGTTTGATTAACTATGACCATTTTTAGATGTGTACAAATTAATTAAATAAAGTTGTGAATTTAATTGAATGGTTAACTAAAATTAAAATTGATTTTAAATTACTAGTTAAACAAATATCTTACAAAATATCTTGTGATTAATGTGGGAAGATATTTTGGGATTGTGACATGCATTTGAAATTAATATCTGGTGTTGGGAAATAATTCACGCAGAGAATTATTGCATTAACTGAAAGAGGGCAAAAGGTTATTTCATGAGAATGAAAATTATATTTTGGGGTTGTTGAAAATTGGGGTTGTCAAAAATTGGGGAAGAAGTTCTCGAGAAATTGGCTCTGGTTTTGTTTTCAACATTTTAAATAGGAAATTTGGTAAACCTCTGTAGGAATTGATTTTAAATCTTTCAGTCAAAATTTGTAGAAAATCTTTGATTGTATTGGAAAATATCTTCCGGTAGAAGATTATTTTTTTTCTTCCAATTATTTTTATTTGGTTGGGGAAATTATAATCCTCTAGTGAACTTGAAAATATCCTCCTATAGAAAATTTTGTGAAAAATTGTTCTTTTAGAGTAATCATTTTGATATTTTTTTATAAATATATTTATATATATTGATATATATGCATATACATATATATAAATATATGCATATACATATATATAAATATATGCATGTTAATATTTATAGAGTTCTTGTAAAAGAAAATTTCTTTTAAAAAATCTAGATGGAAGGCCGTACGGTGATTATGTAAAATCGCAAATTTTAATTCTAAAAATTTATGTTTTTAACCTTGTGTATGGGGGGGTCTGGGGCTGCCCCCATAGTCGCCCCCATAGGGGGAGGCGGGCTGTGGAGATAGTGCCCAGTGTTGCCTTCACAGGCCGCACCCCCCCATGGAGTAGCCAGCTATGAACACAACCCAGTGCATCCATTAATGATGACTAGCAAACTTTCGTCCACCTACGTTTAATTTCCTATATAATGTAATATATATATACATAAATATATGTATATTTATATACAATTATATATATGTGTGTGTGTGTGTGTGTATACGTATGCATATATATTTATTATGTGTTTTGGAAAATTGCTATTAGTTTTAAATATTTAAATATATATAATTATATATATAATATATCTATATTTTAAATGAATATTATAATAGGTGCATGTAAATGCACGAATCAGATGATTTTAAAATGAAATGATTTTAAAGGAGGAAATCGATTTTTATGTAGATATAAATTGGGAAATTGATTTAAAAAATTAGATTTAATTCTTTTATTGTTTGTAAATGAAATTGCATTATGCTAGATTATTTTGAGCAATGTATTAAATTATTTTTCATGAAATAGAAATTTAGATTAAGGAAATCATAATGATAGTTTTTTCTGGCCTGAATTGTTTATTTGATTATGATGTCTTTTGTTCACGTAAGTTGGGAAATCTATTAGTTGTGAATGTGTAAGCCTTCTAGATGTCATAATATTATGTGGGGGTTGTTGTGATATTATGTTCAACCCTTTGTTTCCTTGGGTAGTGCACTTGGTTGTGATTTAGTTTAAACACTCGGTTACTATGAATAGGATGTGTTGCCTCTTGTATTATGGTTGGGATTTGATATCCATTTTTTGTGCACTTTGTTTACCCTTGGGTTATGGATTAGATCCTTATGTTTTCAATAGGGGAGTGGCTCTCAATGGGGGTCAGTTCACAAAGTGGTGCCAGGGTAACTCATGTGAGAGTTAGATAATTCAGTGGAAATTAAATAAAAGTATTAGGGGAAAGGGTAGCTTTAAAACACACAACTTGTTAATTGTGCCTCACTCATTGGCTCAAGGGCTCATTTAGACTTGAGATGAGATGAGAAGGCCTGGAATTGCAAGATCATTATCTTGTCCCTTTGAAAGATATTTGATTTTGCATTGGTTTGCATGTGGGGTCGAGGATCGTGAGAGGCTACCAGGGTAACCCAAGATGGGGGTCAGGGCCTACGAAGATCTACCAGGGTAACCCATGCTACTATGTGATGACACTCCTCCTATGATAACAATTTGTATTGTTCAGTTGATGTACTTGATTCTTTTACTCTGGAATAAATGTAACCTTCATATTAGGTATTGCACTTTTATAGTTTAGTCTTTTTATTTCCTATGTCTTGAGGTTGTTGGTTATTCCTAGGAATCCCTTTTACTATCTCCTAGCATGGGGGGTGGTCCTTCGGGTACCACTTATTTGGGTGGAATGTACACCTTACACCGTTGGGTTTCCATTTCATGTTCGAAATGGTGAGATCTTCCAATTTGGAGAGCTCACATGCTCCTGTTGCTTTGTACCATCTCTTATGTTTTATTGGATCAATTGGATGTTATTGTATATGTACTACTCCTCATTTATATTTGAGGAGAATCCTTGTATCATTGTAGTTCTAATATTGATGTTTGATCTACCTCATTTTGGAAATGAGCCTTGTAACTGCTATATTGAATGATTATAATTTACGAATGATTTTAATATGTACGTTGTAATCTTATGAAATGATTTTAATGCTATTGGATCTATGTTCTTTATTTCATGAGTATAATTTAAATTTTATGGATTAGTTTACCTTTTTATGTTATGGGATTCAAATGTAAGCATTGTCACATACCTTAGAGGATGTATGCGTTAAGTGTAGTTCACTTTACTTATTGTTTATTGCACTTTTTAAAAAAATTGTTACACTTCTGTTGTAAGTGTGTCATCCTCTAGGGTTACATGGTGGGGCATTACAATACAGGTGTGGCTACAATAGAGGGAATTATTTTCATTTGAACTTGCATACGAAAAGACTTAGAAATGTGCACTAGGGATCTTTTACTAAATAACAAACCTTGAATAACTAATTCATATCAAATTATTATTAATATTGGATGAAATCATTAGAGATTCATATGTAAGAAAAAGTTATACAGTCATTTATGTAAAGGTAAATATTTTTATTCAATCAATGAGATCACAAATGGAAAAACCTCATCTTCAATATAAACACTCAACAATAACACTCTAGTTAGTTTTGAATCTTGATGACAAGAACATCAACACCATAATTTAACCATTACATTATGCCACTACTAGCACAAAAAAAGAAACATAATCAATCAATCATTTAGATATCTTACATTTTTATTTGACACATAATTAAATCAATTCATTGATTAATTGATTAGAAAGGAATTTTAACACTTTCTCTCTATACTAATAGTTTTGAAGTTAATATACTCCTTAACAACCATATCCGTAGATATATATGCACGTAAGTACCTAAGAGCAAGAAAGAAGATGATAAAATCCCACCACAAGAATAGAATCTTGTTAGGAAGACAAGACTACATGTCTAATATTATCTAGGAGCAAAGCATGCTCTCTAGGTAGATCTGTAAAAATGAAGATTGTGTCAAGAGTCAATAACAAATCTCTAATTTTAATTAAAAATCATAGTCTACACTAGAAAATTAGTCATTTATTTCTTGAGTGTTGCAAATACATTTAAACACATCTTAATCATCTCTTTATCATTTACATTAATTGTTTCAACTCTCAACTTAGGTTTGACCATTAATTATTATTTTATATCAATTAATTAAATTAAATAGGTTTAAGATTAGTTTATTTCTCTACATTTTTATGAACCTATGATTAACGCACCAAATTTTTTTCTCTATGATTCAATCTTATTTCTATTATTATCTATTTCTAGCCTATTTTTTTAATTCAACCCATCATTTCTTTATATCTAAAATTTATGTGTTTTTTATTGATGTATTTTACATATGCATTTCTATCAACATTATCCTTGGTCTATATATCAATTGGATTAGATTAATCTAAAATATTTTAATTTTTTTCACAAATTACATGAACAATATGTTGATCCTTGAGGATATTGTATCCTTTTACCAAAAAAGATTATGCTCCATGTTTTATGGACATATTGGTCTAATATGTCTTCAACATCTCATGGTTTATAAAACTTATTATTTCTTCCCCCTCTATATTAGAGGATTTGACTTTTTTTAATTAGAATCATGATAATTGCATTCATGGCATGAAAAATGATAGTAACATCTCCATAAGTTCTATCAACAATTCTAGGGATGATGATTCTTATGATCATTTTGTTACACCTAATAATTGTGATATCCTTCCTATGGCATTTGATGGTAATTCCTTTATATCACATGAGACTCACATGTGCATAGTGATTCATTGTCTCTTGATGATTTATTTAATTAGGAACTATGTGATGCTTATTTAATGAATGAATATTATTTATCCTCTCACATTATTTTATTAATAGTAATGCTAATCTTTTACAAGTAGCTTGTTGGTGCTATCTCTATAACCATTTGCATTTCATGTTAAGTATAGTCAATTTACTATTAGTCACATCAAAAATAGATGAAAAATTAGATATGATTATTTGAAGTCAATATTTTGGGTAGGATGTAAATATAGATTGCATATAACATATTTAGCTAGATTTTTGGAGGAGAAATAATTTTTTTGAGCATGCATGTCTAGATAAAATAATTACAAGATAACATTCACATGAAGTTTAAGATCTAGATTAAGGCTCAAATATACTTAAATTAATCTATTTAATATAACTGATTCAACATAAAGGAGAAAGATAATATATAAAATTATTATGTATCATTCCTATATATAATCCCATTATGCATCATGCTTTGTTAGTAGTTGAGAAATATGTCAAATATATACTAGTTTCTAGTATAATTTTCTTTAAGTTTGTTTTAATTACATATTTAATAGATGTGATTATGAGTAGTTTGCTAGGATTGGATCAATAGTGTGAAATTCTATTTGAGGCATTAAAACACTCACATGTCTTGGTAAGTAGTCTTGTGGGTGACATGCAAAAATGTGTAGGAGTAATTAATTATGATTGATCCATTGGAACATTACCAATAATGTACAACACTTAATTACTTGCATGCGCTAACATATTAGTCATAAGCCTACCCACTTGAGGCACACAATATTCCCAACACCCTCAAATAGATATGTACATTGTTAATCAAATCCTAAGAAAACACTCATAATTGTATAAAAATTAACAAATCTTTCTATATTATTAAACCACCAACAAAGCATGATACATAAGGGTTTTTTTTTAAGAATAGGTTTTGTACACCTTGCATAAAATTGAATTTATTTAATGTACTTATGTAAATAAATATTTGTTTGTGATGCATCATAGGTGATGTTTTTATCCACATAAAGTATTTATTTGGGGTCACTTGTATTTAGTTGTATGTAACATTGGGTTAGATATTTTATGTGTATGAGAAAAATATTTAATGTTTGGGAAACTTAGTACCAAAAGGAAAATGTGGGGACAATGGTTTTGAGTTACATGGTTTTATCTTACCACTTGGTTGTATTTATGTGAACTTGATTTTATAAAATCAAGTGCATGTTTAGTGGTTATGGTTGGCTAGTTGTAGTTTTGGCTAAACATTTCATTGTATTTATTCTTCTTTTTAGGAGTGCATATGTTAAGCATGAAATGGGATGTGTGGATACATGTGTTCTTGCACACATGAAGGATGCGTTGAAGCATATTGATGTTTTAGAAGTATTCATGAAGAATTTGTAAGTGTATTGTATGTTTCATTTTTTAATAATATATTGACCGTGGATGCTTTCAGAGGTTGGTTTTTCCCTCAATGAGGGTTTTCCTTGGGTATATCTTGTTTTATCTTGTGATATATCTTTGATCTTTGCATATGGTTATTATGTAATCTTACATGCATGTTTTTATCTCATGGGGTTATGTAGGAAATAGATTGATCTCATCCTGTATGATTTTCCAAACAAGTGGTTTCAAATTCATGGTTGTGGTTGTGAGTGTAGTGTTGAGAAATCTACTCCTTTACATTTTCACACTATGTTTGTATTCCCTTAATTAATTGGACTTAATCAAGCCTTTAATTGGCCCAATTATATATTCACAAGCCTAATTAATTTTATTTTTCTAAAAGGGAAACCCACTTTTAATAAATGCATACACTTAATTACACATATTGGAAAATATGTGTCCTAGGTTTAGGGCCTAGGACCCATTCACCCAAGGGCCAGTGGGTCCCCCTTAAGTCTTGGATCCCATTTTTTAATGTTTTTGGGGGCATTTTACTAATCTAAATTTAAATTGCAAAGGTCGGCTTGTGGTGTTTAATTACCGAGTAATTAAGGAAACACCTATAAATACAGTCTTTTTATCAATTCAAAACATCTTGCATTAAATAAACTTTCACAAGAGAAAATATAATTGTCAAGAGCATTGGAGACAAAAATTGTCAAACATTTATTGTAGCATTCAAGATCCTATCATGATGTCAAGATTTATGTGTGTTCATACATGTTTCTGAGCTAACATTGTGATGTAGGTTTCACATTTCAAACAAGAATTCAAGCATCAAGATCTATCAAGAAATCAAGCCATTTCATGCAATATCAATCCTTAGAGAAAAGTGTTAGACTTCAGTCCTCTAAGGGTGACCATTAAATGGTTTGGTGAGGCGCAACAAGATTTTTTCATTCATAAACTCCTTCATTTTATCATTATTTCATTATCAAGGTTTAATTACCAAACTAGGGTTTGACCAAGGCAAACCCTTATCCACCAAAAAAAAAAAAATCTCCTCTCTTTCTGTGTATAGGTTTATAGGTGAAGGATTAAAATTGGATCAAAAGTACAATTTTGAAAAGTTTTCAAATTTGTCATCAAAGTTGTCAAGACACGAAAACTCACCTACTGGTTTTATTTTTGGATTTCCAATAGTCAAACCTGGGGGAATCAAAAGCTTAGATCTAGGATCCGAGGACTGCAAAAAGAATTTTCAGACCCATATACACAGACCCATTTCCCCTAGGAAAATATGTCTAGCAGAGCCTAAAATCCACATTTGGAGCCAATAAACACCATCCTAACCTTCTTAGATTTGTTGGTTAATGGTTGTTTCTGATAGTTTAATCATAATACTTTGTGTTCCAAGTGATAAATCTCATAGGTTTGATGTTTAAATCACATTTATTCTTCCCCCAAAATTGTTGTGTAATCATTTCTATCATAAGGAAGCTAGGGCATCATAGTGTCCAAACCTAGGGTTGACTCACCTTAAGGGTTGTAATTCAATTCTAATTATTTGTGCCACTATCCCTCTTCCTAATGAACATGTAAAAGGTGGATTTATGATTAGTTGAACACCTCCTTTTGTTTTTGGCATTAGGTCCCTCATCTCACATCCCATTTTTAGGTCTCCTATCCATCTTCCCTCTTTTACCTATGTTTCATTTTGGTGAAATTGACATTGTACATACTAAATTATAATTTGGAGACATTAAATACCATAGATCTAGGTTTGCATTAGTGTTTTTTGTATTATTGTTCTTTGCATTTCATTTAGCATTTAGTTTTGCATGTTTGCATAATTCAAATTCATAAAAAATAAAAAAAATTGCATACATCTTGCATTGTAGTTGCATCAAGAGTGTCTTTTAGACATTTAGATTCAAGTTTCATTTCAAAATAGAATTCCAAAATTTATCACTTTCTTCACTTATTATCACTAGTTGCACTTGCATTAGGACATCTAAAACTAGAAAAATCTATCACAAAATTCACAGTCTGCAACATGAAATAGAGAGCTCAAACATCAAACCAAAAACACAAAAATTAATTTTTCCAACCCCTATACAAAGACCTATTTTCCCTTGGGAAAACCTGCCCTTGTATAGGTTCTTTTTGAAATTTATGGGCATCATTTTTTCTTTGTTTTCTTCATTTCATTTTGTTATCAGATCTATGTTTCAGTTTTATAAAACATAAAATTTGTACTTTATTGCATTAAGTTCAATCGGTTAAATTAAGTGCATTGTTTGAAATCAAAATTAGCATTAAAAAGACATCATTTTTTAGGTTTTTGTGTAGCATAATTAGTAAATCATCATGTTTCAAATCTAAAAATTACAAAATATTATTACATACTTGTATTGTGATTCCTACTTTTCGGTGTTTATTATATTTGTATAGTTCTTTTTCTCCATTTTGGATGCACTTTGGTTTGGTGAAACTTGTATGAGATTCACAACCTAGTGTACTATTGCTAACACTTTAGTGAGATGTATTTTGAGACTCATGTCATCCTACTCTAGTACATCCATCGAGGATATTGAGTTTTCTAACTCTTTCACTCATAGTGTTGACACTAATCAACCCATTATGGTCCATAGCTTTGATACCACATTTCCCATGACTACTTTATCAACAACCAATATGACTAATGTGGAAACAATGGTTGCTAATGTCCCTCAAGAGAAGCTAAAACAAATGGATGAAGCCTTAGAAAAAATTAAAAACTTTGTGAGTGTTGAATACAATGTTGGTACTACAGTTCCTATCATAGATAACATGAGGAAGATGCTTGATAACAAATAAGGAATAGAACTTATGCATAGCCTATCCCATATAATTAACAATCATGTTCCTACAATGGCTAGTCATACACAAAATTTGGGGTACACTCAAATTCAAGGTAGAAATAAAATTTCTCCTTCTACAATTGTGGCCTCTATTCCTACATACACTCATCCAACTATTACTACAACAAGGCAATCAACTAGCAATGCCAATACAACTTTAGGTATTTCCACTGGGAATCCTTTCAGCTTTATGAATTCAAACCTCATATCTCCTAACCCATCACCTCTCACAAACTTGCACTTCACTTGTCCTCCAAATACATACACACCTCCACCTTATTCACCTCCATCTCAAAACATAGCCAAAGGTTTCATCCTTAACCAAATTTTGAATAATGCTTCATCCCTCCAACAACAAATTTCCACATTGAACCAAAATCAAAATGGCCAACCTTCACAATATGTCAAAAGAAACCCATTATCCTTAGAGACATTGAGAGCACAAATACCACAAGGTATAGAGATTCCTATATTTGAGAAATATGGTGGAAAAGGAGATCCTAGTAACCATGTCTCGACATACACAACCTTATGTAGTGACTTCATCTTTCAAGATAAGCTCTTGGCTAAAACTTTTCCTAGGTCTTTGAAAGATATAGTCTTGGAATGGTTTTTCTCTCTACGAAATAACTTAATTAGTTCATTCAATGAGCTCGTTGATGCCTTTCTCAACTATTTCCAAATGCACATTGGTTCCAAGATGACCTTAGCTGATTTAATGAAGTGTAAGAAAAAAGATGATGAAAAGGTCACTGATTTTATAGCATGATACTAATTGCTTTACTCACAAATCAATATTATGATTCTCAATGTCGATCTTCAAAGAATTCTCATTAAAATTTTACAAAAAAAAAATCAGCATAAGCTTGGGGTGATGAAATTTCCCTCCTTCACACATTTGTGCATGGCTCTTCCTGACTATTAGAACTCGTCTAACCATTGTGAAGAGAAAAATCCCTCTAACCACCCTGATAAATTCAAGTCCATGCCCCATAACACTTTCCAACCATTCAAGAAATAAATAAGATCATTTTACAAATAAACCCACCTCAAACAAGTCAACATGTTGAGTCTCAAGTGGCTTCCATAAAAACAACAAATTCATATCAATTTAGAGAGCATAATATAAAATTTACCCCATTACCCGATACCCTCCTTTCCATCATGTTACAACTTTTGGTTAAGAACCTAATTACCTTACCTCCTATTAGACCATTGATCCTACAAATCCCTTACCCATGAATTATATAATGCTAATACATTTTGTCATTATCACCAACAAAATGGACATGATACAAAAAATTGTAAGTGTCTTAAACACATCATGCAAGACCTCATTGATTCTAATAACATCCATATTGATGGTTTTAGTGATCAAGGAAATGAGTATGTTTCCCCAACCAACCAAAATTTGAATTTTTTCACTAATCCCATGCCAAATCATAACATTTATTTTGTGAAAACTAGTGATACCAAGAATGATGTGATGAATGTTGACATTACTGATGATAACATGAATGATAATAAGGATGATTATATAGATACTATATTTAACCTCATTTAGACTCAACCTTATAAGGGCCAAACCAACTTTTTTATGAACATTATGTTCACACAAAATGACATAATCAAACATGCACTTGATGGTCCTCTTTACATCACTTGAAGAATCAATTACAAGCCTACTAATGGGTTATTAATTGATCTCGTGTGTGTAAAGAATGTGATTACCAAGGAATTCTTATTTTTGTATGAACTTTATAAAGATTATTATGAAAAATTGAAAGCATAGATCAAAACACATAATGGTTTTTCTTTCCTTATGATAGGTTTGATCACTCTTCCTTTAAAATTTGGAATAAAAAATTGAATGTCTCATCCTCCATCATTGTGTTGTTGGACCAATTTCGTGTGAAGCTTGGTTATCCATGGCTATGCTCTATGGGTTTCATCCAATGCATAAATGCTTAAAATTTATGTTTTGCAATGACATCTTTACTATGCATCATAGTGGATTTAATCATGTGTCTTCTCATGGGAATTTCTCATTGGATTTTTTTTGGCTTGAACCTATGAAACCTATTAAGCCTCATGAGGACTTATTTTTCAAAACTTACCAAAAGTTCAAAGAAAAGCGCATAACACAATTATCCCTTAGAAACATGCCTCAACCCAGGATTAAGCCTCCTATCATTGATGAAGCCATGATTAAACCAAAAGCCCTTCCAAGTAACCAAGACAAATCCAAGATAAATCCTCCACATATTTCCTATAAGAGACTAAGAGATAACTATACAATTTCAATTGTGCCTCCTAAGATCAAACAATTTTATAAAGCCAAAGAGAAAGTAGTTGACCAAACTTCCATGGTTACTTCCATTCCTCCCTTGTGGGAAGAAAAGAAATCAATGGTTGATAAACCTTCTCCTACATAATCACAACTTGAAAATCATGCAAGAAGAAATTGGAATTCTAAAGAGTGTAGGAATAGATATTGTGTTATTTATCATTAGTTAGAAGAAAATGAAAAAATAGAAAGCCAGGATCAAACACCAACTCAAGCAATACATGATGATTCTACACCTTTGTCACAACAAAAACAAGAAAACTCCTTGGAAATCATCATTAGGCCTCCTATTATGATTAACTTGGATTATGATGATGAGATTGCTAAGATTGATGATGAAGTGCATAATGAGTTGAATTTATTATTTTTCTCTTCCATTAGCTTAAATGATAGAAACTGTGATGATCCTCCTAAAAAGAGTGACTCACCATGTGTTGAACCTAGTGATTCTCCTATTACGGTGCTTTTTTTGTCCCTTTGGCTAGTTGTTCACCTTTTGCCTATGATGAACAAGATTGGGATACACATGACCTGTTATAGGTTGACTCGCATGTTCCATACTAGTATTTTTTGTTTTATTTTCATGTTTTATGTGATTGCATGTGTAATGTTATCCCCTGTATTATGTTGCTTGGCATGTATTTATATGTTTGTGAGCCTACTTTGGATGACCTTTGTCACTCCATTGGTCCAAGGATACAAAGGAATTGAATTTGTCATGATATTCTTCTATATGTTGTAAACCTTTATTTTTCTCTTATCTTGTGTTTTCCTTTTGGGGATGATGCAAAGCGTCAAGACATTTAGGTCTCTTCCATGTTGACCCAAAAGGTTTCTCCTTTGTTTTCTCTCTCTATGTGTCATTATTCCTTTGTTCTTCTTTTTACATGAGTTATTTTGGGAATGATGATGGTTCTAAGCTTGATTATATCACTATAGAAAATACATAATGTTGACCCCAGATCCATGGATCTCTTATGTGATATCTTAGGATTTCATATGGGGGGAAACCTCCTTTCAATGATGTATCTCTACTTGGAAAAATATGTTTTATGTATAGGTATTTCCAAATAAAGCTATCATGTATTTGCATTTATCATTTTTCTACTTTAAATTAATTGTTGACAACATGGTATTTAGCAATTTCTTTAAAGTGGGGGCATACACATCCCCACTCATTGTTTTCTTATTCCCTTCAAATTTTGGTCTTCTTATTTCATATGGTGTGTCTTCTTGGTGGTGACATTAGGTTTGATTTCCTTCAAGAGCATGACCTTTCTTGGCATTTGGCATTCCTCTTAGTGGTAGTGTTATGGCTTGCATTCCCTAAGGTACGAATTTTTGTATCCTCAAATAGTCATCTCTTACTGACATTAAGTGTGATGTTCCCTAAGGTATTACTTTTCATGAACTAATAAAAACCTCTTTGACTATCCTATCCTATCCTATTGCATTTAAAACTTTATGATGGCCACCAAGCATAACACAACTTGTTTTCCAATGGTACCTTTTGGTTTTTCATGAGTGTCTAGCATAATGCATCTTGCTAGCCTTGTGGACCTTTTGACCATTTTGTGACACCTTATCAAATTTATCAGGAGGTATAACTTTTGGTATGGTTGAAATATGGGAGCCTATAGACCTGGCATGACTTTCCCATTAGCCACCCTTTTGTGGGTACATACCAACCTAGTGTGTATTTGTCACTTTCTTAGGGCTCACATTTTTTGTCCATAAATATCTTGAGTGAAATTTTAGAGAATTACATGTATATTTAGTCATTAAAATACATGGTCATCCCATTTGGGAGTGATATAGTCTAGTCATCTTGGAATTCATGCATTTATCACTATAATTGGGACATTTTAAACTTTAAATTTATTTGGAAACTTTTGGCTGTGACCTTTCGCATTAAGGATCACGTCACAAGAATTTTCATCATTAGTTGTAATTGAGTTGTCAATTCATTGAGAGACTCTTAGTCATGTTTAAATTTCAAAATTGTTTTCAATCATCTTGGTTCATTTGAAGAATGTGGACCACCAATGTCACAAGTTGTTAAACAAGTCATCTTGTCATTAGCCATATTAATATTTTAAATATTTCACTTTTTTGGACCCTTGTTACCTTTTGTGGCACCTAATGGATTTATTCACGTTCATTAAATTGTCATATTAGTTTTCTATCATTTTCTAGTATTCTTGAATTTTTGGGCATTTCATACCTTTGTGCCATGCATTTCACATTGTTAGAGAAGAGGCAAGATCATGTGATCCTCATCACTTTTTGTAGTGGAGGTCTCATTTTACATGTTTCCATGCATATGGTCATCATCCTAAAATTCTAGGCATCTGGTTGTAATTTTATTCTATATATTTGGGATTTCAAGTAAGGGACATAAGCTATCTTTCCATTTCATGGTCATATTGCATACATCTATGCCTTTTTTATTGATTACACAAATAGTTGAATTTAATCTAGCACCTAAAATGTTTGAATATTCCTTTGTCTCATTTAAAGTGATATTTGATTTTTTTTTAATCAGTTATTTGCATGACCTAACCCTAACCCTAACTCACACCCTAACCATAACCCTATTCTTAGCCCTTTCCCTAACACTAACCCTAACAATAAATCCTAAACCATTATCCTAACCCTAACCATAACTTTAAACCCTAAATTGCTAACCATAATTGTAACCCTAACCATAAACTATAATCATAACCCTAACTCTAATCACATCCTTGTATGTTAACTATAACCTAAAACCCTGACCCTAATCCAATCTCTAATTTGAACCATAATTGTAACTCTAAACCTAACCCTAAACCCTAAACCCTGATCTAACCCTAATCCTAACCCTAACTCTAAACCTAACGCTAATCCTAACACAAACAATAAACTGTAAACCATAATCTTAAAACCTTAACTCAAACCATAATGTAAAATAAAAATATTTAAATATATAATCTAGAGCTACTAAAATCTTCTAAAAAATATTTCTATTAATTTAATTTAAATATTGAATTGCTCATATCTTTAATATAAATTAATGTTATGTATTTTGATAAAAAATAAATTTTAATTTCTAAATTTTTAATTTGAATAATAACAAATCAAAAAAATTGAAGACAAAATTATAATAATATAATATATTATTATAATTTAACATAATAGATTAAAATATATATTAAATCTTATTTAATATTATATAAAATTATTATAATATAATAATATTATATTATTATTAAAGCCATTAGTGGTATAGTGTGATGGTTAATTTGTGTTGTTATTATTGTCATCAAAGTTCAAACCCTATTGGGGTGTAATTGTTAGTTATATTATATAATATATTTACAACATTAATTATATTGTTATAGTAAATTTTAATTGTTTATACTATATAATCTATAATATATTTAAATTTATTTTATGTGATTATCTTATGATTGTATTATTATATTAGATTTATATTTTTATAATATTTTTATGATTATTATTATAATATATTTGTAATGGAGCGAATTTGCACCTCTAGGAAAATTCCCCATTTCATCACCACTACCTTAGAAAATGTAAATCTGATGACAAAATTCCACCGCCACCACCTTGCTTCATCCACCTAGCCACATATTTTTGCGTCAGTGGAGGAATCTCTATTGGGGACGCATGTGCACGTCGTGCAAATGTCTACGCACTGTGTTGTCATTCTAATAATATACCTACCTCTGGAATCTACAGAGGCATTACATTTCTCCATTGGCGATGAAGTGTAACGTCTCTTGCTCCTTGATTGACAAAAAATGGGTCTCTTGCCTCCCTTTTTCCATTCAAATCCTCTAGCTTCTCATTCATTCCTTCTTCTAGAACTCTCTTGAACACTTTAACACTTGAACACTCTTCTCCAATCTCACTCTCTTGACACTCTTAGCTCCATTCTTGCACTCTCAAGCAAAGATCTTCTTTGTTGCAAGTTGTTGTTCTTGACCTCTCCACTACATTTTTTGTGAAAAAATTGTTGTTGGAGGATTCACGAGCTCTCTCCTTCCACTACTTGCCTTGAGTGCTTGTAGTTGTGGAGGTGATATTGTCCATTACTATTTTCTCTTTGCATCATTTTGTTTACTATGTAGCATACTTGTTGTTGGTGTTTCTCCTTTCTATCTCTTTATCATTTTTTATATCTTGTGGCTATCTAGGTGTCCATTGAGGTTGGAACATCGAAGCGAGGGAATAATTGAGGAAGTCCTCTAAACACAACCCCAAAAAAAAATGTTTTTGTGTGTGCAGGTGCATGTGAGTGGATCTATTTGAAGATTCAACTCGTGGGTGGATAGATCTAATTTTTCACCCTCTCTTTGTCCTTCTAGCATAATTTAGTTATAGCATTCCTTTTGTTACACTTTCAGTTATGTACTTTCTAGCATTCGGTCATAGCATAAAAAATATAGCATACATACCAGTTAGTAGGTTTCTATGTTTCAATTTTCTCTTTGGACCTTCTGTTTGTATGGGTGTCAATGCATCCCTGAGATACCAATGTGCCACGCTGGATTCCATGATCCACACTATCATCTTGAGATAGTGAGTTGTCTTGGTTGTAGGCCAAACCTTAGAAACTAGCTCTTCTGACCTTGTAAGCATTCACTTTTAGTAGAAGGAAAGCAACTAGCCATTTGTCCTTCCATTTTAGTCTTAGTACCTTACCCATTTCAATTCGCTTAGCAAACTCGAGGTATTTTAGAGAAGCATATTTCTTAGGGCTCTCCTGTGACCTAGAGTCCCAAGGTGGTGGGTCCCCCTTTTGTACATTTTGGTGAACCTGACGTAAACCTCTTGAATCTGTTTCTTTGTTTCGATACTTCTTATCTTGTGTCTAAGGTGTGTTACAGACTTGTGTGTGATCCCACAATAGTGGGTTACACTTTTTGGCCAAACTTGACATTAAACTGAACTTTTCTAACTAAATCTTCACTTTCATATACCTATAACTACTAAACCATGAGGAATTTGAAGAGGGTGCAAACTAGTGATTTATGAATTTTTTTTGTAGATTCTAAAAATATATATTTTAAAAAAATTGGAATCAAATTACATTTCTTTTTCCATCTCCTTCAAAAACTAGTTTTTAATAGTAAGCACCATTTTTAAAGAGTTATGTTCACTGTATAACACATAACTTTTTTCTATGAAAGATAAAATTCAAAAAAAAATTAATTCAGATTTCTAACTACAATATCTAGCACGTTCATTTAGTTTCATAGCATGTTTTAATGAATTTTTTTTTATTAATTAAGTTTGAAGTCAAACCAATTACAATTTAGACATAGGTAGACCGTATAACACATAAAAAAAATTGTATATATCGAAATTCAAATTTTTTTTGTTTGATCAAGGACATCAATACCAAGCACATACATATTTTTCAATTTTTTTTTTTGATACTATACTATTTTTCCACATGTGCAAAACATAGAGTTTGTTTTTCGGTGAAAAACCTATGTTTAATTAAACTAAAAAAATGTACATAATAAAACCAAAATATATTAAAATTATACTTCATGGAGATCTCATTTCGAGGAAAATAATAATCCAGATGGGTTTGTCAAGTTGATTCCATTTTCATCCTCAATGCGAGCTTTGAAACCCAAAATTTTGTAAAAAATAAAAAACATGGAGGGGGAGTTGGGCAAACAAGGGGGGTCCTAACGAACCCCCTTCGCTAAAGGGGGTTCCTTTAAAGAAACATTAAAAATTAAAAAACCCATTAAAGAGGGGTTTCCTAGAACCCCCCAAATTTTTTTTGAGCATCCAAGCAATTTTTGTTTGTCAATGGAATTGTAACCCACTTATGTGGGAACACACTTGTGTGTTGTAAAGCTTTATGAGCTTTATGAATCACTCTACAACCTACGAAAACGTTGTCACAAGGATCGTGTGAAATTTAAAGGGATTTTACGAAGGTCACCATAGCCCCCACCTTTGATGAGGTATTTTCAAGAATAGACACAAATTTCTTTGGAGAAACCACACATGTTCCTACCCCTCTCATTTCTCCTAGAGCCTCATCTTTGGAGAAAGATTAATCTCTCATGATTCCTACAGAGTAGCTCCTTTCCCTAGATCAAAGGCTTCTAGAATTTAAGAACTATTTGGGGAAAGAAAAGATCATGGATAGGGCTGCTAGGGTGGTTAATGAGATAATACATATGTTGGATAAGGACTGGGTAGGTCTAGATTTCCCCTAGGGCCTTATGGACATAATAAAAACTCATGTCCCATCATACAACCCTAGGTTGAGTGTTGTCTGAGGACTTGGGCCTAAGACCACAAAGAGACAAATAGAAATCGCAATGCCTAGGGAGTCAATAAACATGGTTGAAATGTGCCCCTCCACCAAAGCTCTTGAACTACCTCTTATCATCAATGTAAAAAAGGTACCTTTGGGATTTAGCTTTTCTACTCCTAATGCTCTCGGCGGTAATCCTAGGGTTAATGTTAGCTTGGACAATGGGGCCTCTACTAGAATAGGGGCTAGTGGGTGTGGTAGTCATGGTGGTTCTAGTGGTGGTTCCACTGGTCATTTCTTGTCATCTGGTCCTATTTTGAATGCCTTTTTCTCAAAACATGGGTTAGATGTAGAACTAGGTAGAAAACTTGTCCTAGGCCACCTCTCAACCCATATTTCAACCCTTTTTCATCACAATCCTCTATCGATATTAATTCTAAATACTCATATCCCTCAAGGAATGGAGATTCCTAAGTTTGAGAAATATGGTGGTAAGGGAGATCTGCAAACACATGTTCTATAATTTAATGCCATGTGTATGGATTTCTTCCACCATGATGTGTTAATGGCTAAGTTGTTTCCTAGGTCTCTTGAGGATACAACCCTTGAATGGTATTGTTCCTTACTTGACGATTCCATGTTCTCATTTGATCATCTCGTGAATTAGATTCTAAGATAGTTCCAGGAAAACATCGGGCCGAAGATGGCCTTCTTGGATCTCGTCTAGTGTAAGCAAGGAGAACAAGAAAAGATAACTGATTTCATAGCTCATTATCAAGCATTATTTTCACAAATCTCTTGACCTTTGCCCAACTCAGATGTCCAAAAGGTTTTCATAAGGAACCTACAAAGATCTTGATAGATGAAATTTTCCTTGATGAAATATCCTTCTTTCACACATCTATGTGTTGCATTACAAGAGTAGATTAATAGATAGTTGCTCAGTTTGAGGGATCCTTGTTGCACTCTCGTTCTAAGGGTAGATCTATAGTGTCGATCTCTGGAAAAAAAAAGACCATTGTGAATGTGGTCTCTTCGACTGATGACAAGGGCCTCAAACACAATAGGCACTTTACAAAATTATTTGAATCATATTTTGCTATCTTAAAGAAATTGTTAAAAGATAAGGTCTTGACTTTGCTAGATCCTCGACCCCTCACTGAGCCCTATCTTTACTAGTATAATGAGCACACATTTTTCCAATACCATCAAGTTCATGGACATGATACTGAAAGATGCATGTGATTGCATCATGAGATTCAAGATTGCATCGATTACGGTACCATCCATCTTGAGGGGAAGAAGCAAAATGCTAACAAGTTTGTGGCAAAGGCCAACAATGAATTAAAAATTTACAAGCCAATGCAGGATCATGGGGGTCCAAACTAGGCCTCTAAGTGGTGATGAAAATTAAAAAAATCAGAGTTAGGCAACTTGACATAAAAATTTGAATAGGTTGTTAACATAATTTGAAAAATATGTAAGAACAAAATTTGTAGCAAATTGAATGTAGTTTCTAGGATATTAGTCCTTTTCTGGAAAAAAAAGTAATTTTTTTTTGAAAAAAACTGAAATTTCGATGCAGTGGTACTAATTTTTTAGGAAAAAGATAAGAAGCAGGTGTATGTCTAACCACCCTAAGTACAAGAGAAAAAAAATTATTTTCTGAATCTTTAAATATAAGTAGAGGACATATGCTTAGATGTGGTAGATTTTTTTTCTAATTTTTTTCCATATAAATAATTAGTTATGTTTTTTTTTATTAGAACTTTTCAGAATTATTAAAACGTTTGTGTCTGACCACCATAACTTGGTCAAAAATTTATAAAATTCAATATTTTTTTAATCCTCTATTATGCAAAGCATAGAATGTGGTGCATCTTGTAGGTTCGAAAAATGTTAAGTAGTTTGAAAGTTAAAGAAGATTTTCAATCAGCTTATCAATCGGGACTTTGGATGTAATGTATGTAGAAAATCAATAATAATTATTTATTAAATTCAAAATAAGGAAAAAATTATATTGGTGGAAAGTTGGCAATTTTTTCTATAAACCCTTTTTGTTTCATGAAATCTGGATAAAAAAAAGTTGCCAACCACAAGGGCGAACATCAAAAAACTAAGGAAATTTTGTAATGACATTTTTTTGGTTGACTTTCCAAGTTAGGCAATCCCAAGCCAAAAACCAAAGCAAACTCGAGGGAAGTCCCAAGGCTGAAAATTTTATCAGACAAAATGGATATCTATTTTGGAAAGTAGGAACCCATTTTTTTGAAAAACAAAAACGGATATCCGGTTTAGAGACCTAAAAACTCTCTTTAGTAAAATGGGCATAACTTTTGCATTTCTTATCGAAATTTCAAAATTTTATAGGAATTGGAAAGGTGGTTGAGATATATATGCAATGGACTAGGTGGTGTTTCTATATTGTACACAAAAAATAATTATAATCATTTGAACTTACTATTTCATTTTTGAAACATCAAATGCTCACTACTTTAGCATGTAAAGTCTCCTTTTCATGATTTTTTTGTAACACTCATCTCAAAATAATTTAAACTTTAGAAAAAATAATGAATAATGAAATATTTATATTGTTGTAGTAAAAATATGAGAAAATCCTCATAAATCATCATATCTCTCTATCCCTTTCTCTACCTCTTTATATATCACTATGTATCCCATGAAACTTTGGACCTATCCCTCCCTCCTTTCTTCTCATACCTATCTTTCTCACTCTCTCTCTCCTTGATCTCTTGACCTATCTTCTACCTCTATCTACATCTCTCTCTCTCTCTCTCTCTCTCTTCTCTCTCTCTCTCTCTCTCTCTCTCTCTCTCTCTCTCTCTCTCTCTCTCTCTCTCTCCCTCCCTCTCTCTCTCCCTCTCCCTCTCCCTCTCACTCTCCATCTCCCCTCTCCCTCCCTCTCTCTCTCCCTCCATTTGAAGTATCTCTTCCTCTTATGTCTCTCTCCCTCTTAGGTTTCTCTCTTAGGTCTCTTTGACTCCCTCTCTTCCTCTTAGGTCCCTCTCTCTCAAGTCTCTCCCTCCTCTCTCTCCTTCTCTCCCTCTCTCTCTCTCCCACACTCTCCTGCGCCTCTCGGGTCTCTCTCCCACTCTCTCTCCCTCTCTCCCTCCCTCTCTCCCTCTCAAGTCTCTCTCCCTCTCCCTCCCTCTATCTCCCTCTCTCCCTCTAAAGTCTCTCTCTCTCAAGTCTCTCCCACTCCCTCTCTCTCTTCTCTCATTTATATCTCTTACTCACACTCTCTATCTCCTTCTTAGGTCTGTCTCTCCCACTTGGTCTCTCCCTCTCTCCATATCATCTCTCTCTCTCTCTCGCTCTCTGTCTCTCTATTTATCTCTCTCTTCCCCTCTCTCACTCTTAGGTCACTACCACTCCCTCTCCCTCTCTCTCTCCCTCTCCATATCCTTCTCTTCCTCTCTCTCTCTCTCTCCCTCTCTTTGAATTATATATATCTCTCTTAGGTCTCTCCCACTCCCTCTCAGGTCTCTCCCACTCTCTCTCCTCTCTCTCGCACTCTCAAGTATCTTTATCTGCCTCTCTCCCTCTCCCTCCCTCTATATCTATATCTCCCTCTTCCCTCCCCCTATCTCTCTCTCTCTCAGGTTTCTCTCTCCCAATCCCTCTCTCTCTATTGTATCCTTCCCACCACAACTAGATATCTCTCTCTCTCTCCCTCTCTCCCTCTCCAGTCTCTTTCTCTCTTTCTCCCTCCCTCTCTCCCTCTCAAGTCTCTCTCCCTCTCCCTCCCTCTATCTCTATCTATCCCTCTCAAGTATCTCTCTCTCCTATATCTCTCTCTCCCTCTCCATCTCCCTCTCACTTTCCATATCCCTCTCTCCCTCTCTTAGGTCTCTCCCACTCCCTCTCTCCATCTTAGGTCTCTCTCTCAAGTCTATCTCATACCCTCTCTCTCCCTCCCCCTCTCTCTTTCTCTCTCTTAGGTCTCTCTCTCTCACAAAAACACACACACACTCCCTCTCCCTCTTAGGTCTCTCTCTCTCCCACTCTCTCTCAAGTATCTCTCTCTCCCACTCTCTCTCATGTGTCTTTCTCTCTCACATACACATGATCTCTCTCTCTCTTCATATCCCTCTCAAGTATCTATCTCTCCCACTCTCTCTCTCCCTCTCTAATTCCCTCTCTCCCTCTCTCTCTCTATCAACTCTCTCTCTCTCTCTCTCCCTCTCAAGTCTCTCTCTCTCTTAATTCTCTCTCCACACCCTCTCTCTCTCTCATTTGTCTCCTTTCCACCTTAACTAGATAACTCTCTCACTCTCTCTCCCCTCTCTCTCCCAATATCCCTCTCAAGTCTCTCTCCCTCTATCTCTCTCTCACTCTCCCTCTCCCTCTCAAGTCTCTCTATCTCCCTCCCTCTCTTTATCTCTCTCCCCCTTTCTCTCTCTCTCCCTCTTATCTCTCTATCTCTCTCTATCTCTTAGGTCTCTCCCACTCCCTCTCTCTCTTCTCTCATGTCTCTTTCCCGCTCTCTCTCACAAGTCTCTCTCTCCCCCTCCCTCCCTCCCTACCTCCAACCCTCTCTCTCTAGTCCCTCTCACTCCATCTCCCTATCTCTCTCCCTCTC
>CM021109.1:173197479-173214408 GCA_007115665.2 Sequoiadendron giganteum | reverse complement strand
TGGCCTCCTACCACTACTACTCATATGGCAGCGAATGGGAAGAGGCCCGCTACCAAGGCACATGTGTTTGCTTCTCCACCGGTTGTTGTTTCCTTTCTTGCACTTCTTACTCATACTCTTGTCCAAGAGGTTTCCCTTCCATCGACAACTATTATGGAAGACACTCCTATGGCAGAATAGGAGCCTCTCGTCCCTTCCCAAGTTGCGACTTGTAGTTACCAAATCCAAAAAAAATGGATTATGCATGAGTGTAAGCACAGAAGAAAGGCTTTGGCTATTGAACAATCTACCTTGTAGAAGGCAGAAGGGGAGCTAGTAGCTCATATTTCAACACCTCCTATTGTGACTCCTTTTTCTCCTTCTACTTCAATTCTACTCACCTCAGTTCTACTTTTGGCTCCCCCAACGAATGCTAATGACCCTCACCCCAAAAGGGTGTAGGTGTTCATCTCTCCCTTGATGAAGCCCCCTCTTTCGATGTACATTCTATAAATCCGTCTTTTTTCCCAACCCATAGACATGCCAAACATGTCGATGGTGTTTGTCATGGATTTGTCTTCTTCTTCCTCTACATTTTCTTCTTCTATGGTGATCCAGTATCATCTGCTAAAGCGTAAGCTAGAGGATGACCTTAGTTCAAGTGGTGGTCGAAGGAAGGGCTCAGCTTCTTTAGGAGTTAGTTCTACTTTTCCCTATGGCATCCTTGTGATGGAGGCAACTCAGAAAAAAAGGCATCTCCTAAGTTTTTCATTGCCCCTTTTGATGAGGTCGATAGTTGATCTTGAGTGCCTCCTACTTCCCTTGCTTGATTAACACATGGAACTCTGGTTAAGTGCATGTTTAACTTAGTGGATGATGTTCCTGACTATGTTAGAAATCTTTGTGAGATCGTTGACTTTTACCTCACAAGAGTTGAGAAAAGAAAACCTTAAGGGGCCTTCATCCTTGGACCTTATCGTAGGAGAGTCGAAGGGTACTCCCCTTGCTATCTCGCCCTTGTAGGCTTGTCTGCCCTCCCCATATAATGATCTAGATTAGGAGAATGATCACCTCTTGGTTGATGAGGACTAGGGGCACCTCTTATTTATCTATAGATTAGATTTGTGTGTGTGTTTTGTTTCCCTTTGTGTTTTATTTTATATGTTCCTAGAGGACCCTTTCCACCCTTGTTTTTCTATAGCTTAACATGCTGCTTTGCAAGACCGAGCACTTGTAAAGCAACTTTTACTATCAAGCTTAAATGACTGAGCACCTCATTGAACTTTCCTTACAAGACGAAGCACTTGTAAGGGCCTTTCACAATGCTCTCATGTAATCCCTACAAGACTGAGAACCTATGGTGCTCCATTCACAAGAACGAGAACTTGCGAAGCGCTTCCTTTTTGTAGGATTGAGAACCTGTAGAGTCTTTTTTCAACTTTTGTGGGACCGAGAACCTGTAGATCCTTTTAATTTATGCAAGATTGATTCTCTCTCTCTCTCTCTCTCTTTCACATCAAGGTTTCCCTACGAGACCAAGAACCTATAGAGCTACCTCTTGCACATTCGGGTGTACCGAATCAAATATCTGCTTCCTTGATGGTTCAGGAATATTCTCTTCAACCTCTTTCTACTTTACCTCACATTCACACTGACACACATTCTTGCTAAAGGGGGGGAAGATGTAATGGAGAAAATTTGCACCCCTAAGAAAATTCCCCATATCATCACCCCTACCTTAGAAAATGTAAATACGGTGACGAAATTCCATTGCCACCACCTCACTTCATCCACTTGGCTGCATCTTTTCACATTGGTGAAGGGATCTATGTTGGGCATGCATGCATGCCACATGAATGTTCACGTGCCATGTTGTCATCTTGACAAGATTCTTGCCTCTTGAATCCACAGATGTGTTATCTTTCTCCATTGGTGACAAAGTGCAACATCTCTTGCCTCCTTGACCAATGAAAAATGGGTCTTTTTCCTCCTTTTTACCAATCAAATTTTCTAGCTTCTCATTTGTTCCTTCTTTTGGAACTGTCTTGAACACTTGAACACTCTCTTCCCCAATCTCACTCTCTACATGTACTCTTAGCTCCATTTTTGCACTCATAATCTTTGATCTTCTTGGTTGCAAGCTATTGTTCTTGGCCTCTACACCATGTTTGTTGCGACAACATTCCTGTTGGAGGATTCATGGGCTCTCTCCTTCCACTACTTTTCTTGAGTTCTCATAGCTATGGAGGTGATATTGTCCATTGCTATTTTATCTTTTCATCATATTTTTACTACGTACCATACTTGTTGTTGGTGTTTTTCCTTTCTATCTCTTTATCATGTGGCTATCTGGCTATCCATGGAGGTGGGAACACCAAAGCAGATGACTAACTGAGGTAGTCCTCTAAACACAGCCCCAACATTTTTTTGTTTTCGTGTGTGCAGGTGTGTGTGAGTGGAGCTATTTGAAGATTCAACTCGTGGGTGGGCAAGTCTAATTCGTCACCCTCTCTTTGTCCATTCTAGCATAATTTAGTTACAACATTCCTTTTGTTACACTTTCAGTCCTATACTTTCTAGCATTCTATCGTAGCATAAAAAATATAACATTCAAACAGTTAGTAGGTTTTCCTATGTTTCAATTTTCTCTTTGGACCTTCTATTTGTATGGATGTCAGTGTGTCCCTAAGACACCAACATGTTGCATTGGAGTCTGTGATCCGCATTGCCTTCCTCAAATAGTGAGTTGTCTAGGATGCAGGCTAAACCTTGGAAACTGACTCTTCTGACCCTATAAGCATTTGGTTTTAGCAAAAGGAAAGTGGTAGGCCATCTGTCCTTCCTTTTCAATCAAAGTACCTTACCCCTTTCAATTTGCTTAGTAAACCCAACGTAGTTTAGGGCAGCCCGTTGCTTAGGACTCTCCTATGACCTGGAGTCCTGGGGTGACAAGTCCCCCTTCTCTACAATATTATATTATTATGTTTCTATAATATTATTATTTGTATAGTTTTATTATATTAAATTTATTTTATGAGATTTAATGCGATGACTTTATAAAGTTAAAAGTGGAGTAAAATCCATTCTTAAGAAAATCTAAAATAATAGTTCACCTTCATTTTTCTTAAAAATCCATTCATAATACCTCAAACTTTTAGTCAATCATATTTAAAAGAAATAATTTTTTAAAATTTTAAAAGTTAAATATTTTACATATTCACTTTAGAAAAATAAATTATTTGAAGAAGATAATTTTTTTAATTTTTAATTGATTGAAAACCCACTTATTCGTAACTAATTAACAAAACTCATGACACTCATAATATTACCTAAGAAGAAGTATTAATAAACATTTCATATCTATATATATAAAATCTTAATGTAATGCATTATTTGTATTTAGCAGGGTAGGTTTAGGCTATGACAAAATGCAATGAAATAATTCATTCACTTCAAATGGCTCGATAGACTTGTATGAGAAATGTGGAATTGTAGATAAGGGATGTGAACTGTTTGACAAAATTCCTCAAAGAAAGATTGTCTCATGGAATGCCCTGCATGAAAATGTAAAGCCAAGTCCCGCAATCTCTACCAACATTCTGAGCTTATTTCAACACGAACTGCGAATGTACAACTAATTTCGCAACCTATGCCAGTATCCTCCATGTTTACGCCAATATGGGAGCTATGGATTCAAATATAAACGTCAATCAAAGCATGATGGAAAGGGCATTTCTGTCATGTATAGTAGTAATTGTCTGGTGATCATGTATGCAAAAATGTAGAACTATGAATAGGGCATGTGAACTGTTTGACATAATGTGCAACAAACTGGAGAAGAGTTAGCCATGTATTTCTAGTACTCAATAGAAGGAATAGATCGAAAGGATCATTTTTTGAAATTTGATGAGTAATAGTTACCCCACATTGAGCAGAAATCAGAAAAAGTGAGGCAAAGTTTTTGTAACGGTGAAATATAGAAAGTTCTTGAGCTATTTTGAAGGCATAATGTTAAGTTCCATATAGATCTTTAGAACTGTCACAAATTATAGGGATCATGAGAATGTTACTAAATAGGTCACCCTTGGGTAACATAAAAAAAATTATGACGAGGGACAAGCAAGTTTCTCTATGGAGAACCAAATGCTTTGGTATTTAATATGATGGTACTTCTGATTGAATTTCAAGTTGGCAGAGCTTTCACTTTCAGAGCAAATAAGTATACATATATAGGGCATACGGTAAATTTTCCATCAGTGAATTGTTGGTGGTGAATTTTTCTAGAGCCCATATATTGTATGCAACATCCATACAAGAAAGGTCATACCTTATATAACTATAGGGCAGTCTCTCTCCCCTTTAAAGTGAAATGGTCACATGCTATGGAACATCAAATATTATGTTGAAGAAGATATATTATCTCTATATGGGCATTTAGGTAAAGGTTTACCAGATTTGGCTCTTTGATCATCAGTTTTCCACAAGGGATTGTTAGGATGAAGATCCCATGATTAGAGGGCACTCTCTGAAGTCCATATTCTCTCAAAACTCTGCTTATCTAATAAAAAAAATCTATACATGAAAGATTGTACCTTATATAACTATAGGGATCAGTCTTTCTTCCCTTTAAAGTGAAATGGTCACATGCTATGAAACATCAAATATTAGGTTGAGGAAGATATGTTATCTCTATATGGGCAATTAGGCAAAGGTTTACCCAGATTTGGCTCTTCTGATCATCAATTTTCTACAAAGGCTCAAAACTCTGCTTATCAAATCAAAAACATTTATACAAGAAAGGTCATACCTTATATAATTATAAGGAGTAGTCTCTCTTCCCTTTAAAGTGAAATGATCACATAACATCAAATATTATGCTGAAGAAGATATGTTATCTCTACATGGGTAATTAGGCAAAGGTTTAACCAGATTTGGCTCTTCTGATCCAATTTTCTACAAAGGCTCAAAACTCTGCTTATCAAATCAAAAACACTTATACAAGAAAGGTCATACCTTATATAATTATAAGGAGCAGTCTCTCTTCCCTTTAAAGTGAAATGATCACATAACATCAAATATTATGCTGAAGAAGATATGTTATCTCTACATGGGTAATTAGGCAAAGGTTTAACCAGATTTGGCTCTTCTGATCCAATTTTCTACAAAGGCTCAAAACTCTGCTTATCAAATCAAAAACACTTATACAAGAAAGGTCATACCTTATATAATTATAAGGAGCAGTCTCTCTTCCCTTTAAAGTGAAATGATCACATAACATCAAATATTATGCTGAAGAAGATATGTTATCTCTACATGGGTAATTAGGCAAAGGTTTAACCAGATTTGGCTCTTCTGATCCAATTTTCTACAAAAGCGATTGTTAGGATGAAGATCCCATGATTAAAGGGCATGCTCTCTGGAGCCCATATTCTCTCAAAGTAAAAAACTTGCTGGAATATCTTGTGGGTTCTTAGAGAATAGACCTTCAAAAAAACATGGCCATGCTAAGAAAGTGTCGTCACTGGGGCATTAAAGATCCATCACATCTCTCCATCTATGTGAATTGATTATAATTTCCATGTGGCCCTAATGGTAATATTGATGCATGATCTTAATGCCAAGGTACAAGCTGTTTGACTTAGCTTCAATAAATATTAGCCTTGGAAGGAAAATTCAAAGAGAGGGAACTACTTCTTAGCAATCCAATTGATCTATTTCCTTTTGAAAAGGATTAAGAAATTCAGTATATAAACAAATCAAAGCTCTTGTGCTTATTTTGGTGGGTTCAGGTATAATGGCTCATCATATGTGAATAAATTTAAACTTGTGATACTTACAGTTGTGGCACATGAGAGTAATGCATATGACATTGTAATAGAATTCATTGAGTATGCTACAAATGTTGATGTGCTCATTGCAAGAGAGTTTATCTGGGTAGTAGGAAGTCGCATTGAAGGACAAGTATTGCTCTTGTAGTCTTTCATATGTTCATGCCCCCTAGTAAAGATCACCAAACAAAATTAAAGATGATGAAAAAGCATGGTAAAGGGCATGAAATAGAGTTAGAGAAAGAAAGATAATATTCTTTGGAGCAATCAAATGAAGTAGAAATGTTATGAGAATTCCAAACCGTTTCTTATTCCTCAAGATGTTCACTGCTAGCATATGGTAAAAGTTGAATTAGTGATCTTCAGGCATTATTGTGTGGGTATTGTAGGTAATTATACAAAAGCTGGGAGGAGTGAATGGTAATAGATATGTTATAAAAAAAACATGCTGAACAAAAGATGGCTCTATTTTTTTGAGCATTTTCTCACAAAAATCAACGAGGGAGTAATGTTGATCCAGGTGGATCTTTAGGACCTGAAATTGAAGTGTTCCAGTTTCTCTCAGAAGTAGTGCCATTGCGTAGAGCACAGAATTCCAAGAATACATCATCCTCATACTCCCCGCTTACACCGCCTGATAGTACGGGAGCTTCTTCAGTGATGAGGCCCGTGGCTAGATTTGCTTGTGGCCATGATTGGGCTAACTCTCCTGGTACAGTAGAGTGTGCTTACTGTCGACAGAAGGAGTACCTCCAGACTCTAAATCTGCTTGATAGTGACAGTAATTATCTCGAAACCTCTTCTTCCATCAAACAGAAGAAGTCAACAGAGGATGAGCAAGACTCTTTTGCACACTTCGAGAAGCACACAAGAGGCATAGGATCGAAGCTACTCGAGAAGATGGGCTTCAAAGGGAAAGGCTTTGGTATTTCTGAGCAAGGCATCACCAATCCGATCGAGGCGAAGAAGCGTCCACGATACCAAGGATTGGGATTTAGAGGAGGAGATGGACAATCCTCTAAAGCTCAGAACTTCTGCAACCATTGTGGCATCAGTGGACATTGGGAAGCAAAGTGTTGGAAGCTGCATCCAGATCTTCATCGTCAATTGAGGTCTACTGAGAGACCCAACCACCAGAAAGTTGAGGAGACGAAAGCAGAGCTAGCAGTAGCTACCACTTTTGAGGCAGTCCCAGGAGAAATTCAACCACAGCCTGAGCAACCTGTGAAAGAGAGTTCCTTTGAACAGCTTCATAAGAGCTGGGAACAACGCTCATCAAACTAGTATATCAGCTTGTGTGTGTTTATTACATCTTTTGTAGTGTGATGAATATGTTGATAAGCTAGTATTGTTTTGTGAGCTCTGAATAAACTTGTTGTAATAATTTTTATGAAGTTGTATTTCTCTAGAGATTGAGAATTTGTAAGGCTCTTGGAAGCCATGTCTTGTAATCTGGAAAGAGAATACTTTGTAACTTCTTACTGCAGGATAGCAATTTGTTGTTGATAGTTTCTTGCAGTTTCTTTTAGTGCGAAGCTTCAGTTGAAGAGCACTTTTTCAGACAGAGTTGTTGAGAACGGTCAACAGTGACCTTGCATGTTCTCAGCTTGAAGACTCAGTTGAGGCCATTTGGAGGATAAGTCTAAACTCAAATGGAGTTCTTGAAGGATTTATCGATGACCTTGTTGCTGGACCCGAGCTGTATGGTGGAGCCTTGAATCAGTTGTTCCGAAGTACAAAGGTGAAGGAATATGTCAAGCTGAGGCGCAAATCCGTGCTCGAGCAGTTGGAGGAGCAACAGAAGCATGTCAGAAAGAATGGCGAGAGATGTAGAATGCGAACTACCTGTAAGAAGCACTGGGGGATAGGTTTATCATACTCAGTTTTTACTTCTTGCTTTGGGTGTTTTAAGTTCCATTTTTGAACTACATCATGACGAGTTGTGAATTCCTGCATTGCCGAAGTGTAAGACCCTAGCAGGCAGATGTGGCAGTGTATTTTAGTGTATTCAGATTGTGGCGAATGGCAAGATGCTGAATGCGAGATGTTTAGAAGGAACTATACACTTTTGGAGGACCAAAAGTTCTTCAGTGGGGAGGTTTGATCCAGGTGGATCTTTAGGACCTAAAAATTGAAGTGTTCCAGTTTCTCTCGGAAGTAGTGCCATTGCGTAGAGCACAGAATTCTGAATCCGGCGCAACTTGAACGGGCGAAAAAGGAGTCCGTTTGCTCAAGTTACGCGCAGTCAAAGTTCGGTCAAAGGTTGGTCAACTCAGCTATCAGGGACGAGAAAAAAGGTGGAAAATTCATCATCACCAAATTGGTGAAGTTGACGTCATCGCGAAGAGCTCGTCGTCACGATTCCAATGGTGTTCGTTTTGTGCAAATCGGACGTCGTGTGCGCAAGTTAGAGCCAGTCAAAGTTTCGGTTGACCAAGGTACAAGTGGTATGGTTGCTGACGTCAGCATGACGTCATCCTGCTGACTTGGCAGCAAGGTCATCGTACGGATGATGACGTGGACCAATGGGGGCTTGACACGTGGCAGTCTGTACGATCCGTACACATGACGTGGCGTGGTGACATGTCTGATGACGTCAACAAAGTCTACGAATTGGGCGATGACACGTGTCCTGATGACGTGGCAGTTGGCTGTGTTTGTCCGGCGAATCCCTGGTTGACACATGGCTTGTCGGTGGTCGGCAATTTCGTCGGTTTGTTTTAACAAAAGTTTTGTGGGGCTCGACCCCATGACCTCCCCGGAAGTAGCGGACGGTTGAACCGTTGCACCGTCGGCCGATGCCTTTACCAAATATAGGTGGCCGTTTCTTTTGTTATAAATTTTGTTTTAAACGGTTTAAAAAAAAAGAACCGACGGTCGGGAGTTGAACCCGGAACCGCCGGGCTCCCAAAAGGTTTTGTCACCGTTGAGCCACGAAACTCTTTCATATATTTGAGGGGCTCGGTTTTATTTTGTTAGTTGTTAGGCCCGAATGCCTAAAGCAAAATAACCAACTAATGGTTATTGGTTTTAAATCAAAACAAACCCATCAAACTAAAAGCCCAAAAATAAATTGAACGAAGGGCTCTAAATTAATTTGAAAGATTAAGGGGTTGTTTATTTTGATTTATATGTAAATATGGAGGATTTTATAACTTTGTGGTTATTCCCCATATCGGGTAAACTTCAAGTATAAAAGGGAGGAGTCTTGGAGTGTTTTTTTAAGGAGCCATTAGTGGAAGATCCATTAGTTGATCATTCTCCATTGTATTCCATTCTCTTGGTCTTTGAGAGGCTTTTGTGAGAGAATTTTTAGAGGGAATTAGGAGAATATTTGAGTTGTGATGTATTATTGATGTTTTGAGTCTTGTAGTAGATCCTATTAGGCAAAGTCAGTTTTCTTCCTCTTTGTTAGTCATCCCTAGCCTTGAGAGCTTTTGAGAGGGGTGTGAGTGAGAGACTTTTTATATGACTTTGTGGAAAGGCTACAAGATATTGTAAAGTAGTGTTACAAGAGGCTCGTGGAAATTGTACTGCGTTTCAGAACATTTCAATACATTGGTCACTCGATTGAGCTCGACCCGGAGACGTAGTCACGTTGTGGCGAACTCCGTAATCAAATTGGTGTCTTCTTGTCTCTCTCTTGATTCTATGTTTTGAATTCCTTCTGATTAATGTTCCTGCTACTTCATTGTTGATGTCTTTATTCCTTTGTTCATAATCACTTAAGCAACATTTGTCATAGATCCCTTCCGCTATACGGATCAAGTGGTATCAGAGCTTTGCTTGGCTAGTTTGCAGGAGTGATTGTGATTCATTTTTCTATTGGTGGACATTTGGAGTTTGGAGCAAAGATGGCATCAGAAAAGGGTGAATCTTCCAGGCTGACATTGACCCCATCCATGGTGGTTGATCTCTTGTCAATGAAAGGTATCGTTGAAGAACTCTATCGAGACCATCGAGAGAAGGCTGATAGGATGCAAGAATTGGAAGAAGCCAATCGATGCTTGCAGAGAGAGAATGCAGAACTTCAGCGGATGTTGGAGGAATCCAACATGGAGAAGGAAAGACTGCAAAAGTTGTTGCAAGACATCTTAGAGGAGCAGAACAGGAGAAGTCCTCCTGTATCAGGGAGTGGACACATATGTGGTTTCTGTCCGCATTCCAAGGATACGTCATCCTCATACTCCCCGCTTACACCGCCTGATAGTACGGGAGCTTCTTCAGCGATGAGGCCCATGGCTAGATTTGCTTGTGGCCATGATTGGGCTAACTCTCCTGGTACAGTAGAGTGTGCTTAGTGTCGACAGAAGGAGTACCTCCAGACTCTAAATCTGCTTGATAGTGACAGTAATTATCTCGAAGCCTCTTCTTCCATCAAACAGAAGAAGTCAACAGAGGATGAGCAAGACTCTTTTGCACACTTCGAGAAGCACACAAGAGGCATAGGATCGAAGCTACTCGGGAAGATGGGCTTCAAAGGGAAAGGCTTTGGTATTTCTGAGCAAGGCATCACCAATCCGATCGAGGCGAAGAAGCGTCCACGATACCAAGGATTGGGATTTAGAGGAGGAGATGGACAATCCTCTAAAGCTCAGAACTTCTGCAACCACTGTGGCATCAGTGGACATTGGGAAGCAAAGTGTTGGAAGCTGCATCCAGAGCTTCATCGTCAATCGAGGTCTACTGAGAGACCCAACCACCAGAAAGTTGAGGAGACGAAAGCAGAGCTAGCAGTAGCTACCACTTCTGAGGCAGTCCCAGGAGAAATTCAACCACAGCCTGAGCAACCTGTGAAAGAGAGTTCCTTTGAACAGCTTCGTAAGAGCTGGGAACAACGCTCATCAAACTAGTATATCAGCTTGTGTGTGTTTATTACATCTTTTGTAGTGTGATGAATATGTTGATAAGCTAGTATTGTTTTGTGAGCTCTGAATAAACTTGTTGTAATAATTTTTATGAAGTTGTATTTCTCTAGAGATTGAGAATTTGTAAGGCTCTTGGAAGCCATGTCTTGTAATCTGGAAAGAGAATACTTTGTAACTTCTTACTGCAGGATAGCAATTTGTTGCTGATAGTTTCTTGCAGTTTCTTTTAGTGCGAAGCTTCAGTTGAAGAGCACTTTTTCAGACAGAGTTGTTGAGAACGGTCAACAGTGACCTTGCATGTTCTCAGCTTGAAGACTCAGTTGAGGCCATTTGGAGGATAAGTCTGAACTCAAATGGAGTTCTTGAAGGATTTATCGATGACCTTGTTGCTGGACCCGAGCTGTATGGTGGAGCCTTGAATCAGTTGTTCCGAAGTACAAAGGTGAAGGAATATGTCAGGCTGAGGCGCAAATCCATGCTCGAGCAGTTGGAGGAGCAACAGAAGCATGCTAGAAAGAATGGCGAGAGATGTAGAATGCGAACTACCTGTAAGAAGCACTGGGGGATAGGTTTATCATACTCAGTTTTTACTTCTTGCTTTGGGTGTTTTAAGTTCCATTTTTGAACTACATCATGACGAGTTGTGAATTCCTGCATTGCCGAAGTGTAAGACCCTAGCAGGCAGATGTGGCAGTGTATTTTAGTGTATTCAGATTGTGGCGAATGGCAAGATGCTGAATGCGAGATGTTTAGAAGGAACTATACACTTTTGGAGGACCAAAAGTTCTTCAATGGGGAGGTTTGATCCAGGTGGATCTTTAGGACCTGAAATTGAAGTGTTCTAGTTTCTCTCAGAAGTAGTGCCATTGCGTAGAGCACAGAATTCTGAATCCGGCGCAACTTGAACGGGCGAAAAAGGAGTCCGTTTGCTCAAGTTACGCGCAGTCAAAGTTTGGTCAAAGGTTGGTCAACTCAGCTATCAGGGACGAGAAAAAAGGTGGAAAATTCATCATCACCAAATTGGTTGAAGTTGACGTCATCGCGAAGAGCTCGTTGTCACGATTCCAATGGTGTTCGTTTTGTGCAAATCGGACGTCGTGTGCGCAAGTTAGAGCCAGTCAAAGTTTCCGGTTGACCAAGGTACAAGTGGTATGGTTGCTGAAGTCAGCATGACATCATCCTGCTGACTTGGCAGCAGGGTCATCGTACGGATGATGACGTGGACCAATGGGGGCTTGACACGTGGCAGTCTGTACGATCCGTACACATGACGTGGCGTGGTGACATGTCTGATGACGTCAACAAAGTCTACGAATTGGGCGATGACATGTGTCCTGATGACGTGGCAGTTGGCTGTGTTTGTCCGGTGAATCCCTGGTTGACACATGGCTTGTCGGTGGTCGGCAATTTCTTCGGTTGGTTTTAACAAAATTTTTGTGGGGCTCGACCCCATGACCTCCCTGGAAGTAGCGGACGGTTAAACCGTTGCACCGTCGGCCGATGCCTTTACCAAATATAGGTGGCCGTTTCTTTTGTTATAAATTTTGTTTGAAATGGTTAAAAAAAAAGAACCGACAGTCGGGAGTTGAACCCGGAACCGCCGGGCTCCCAAAAAGTTTTGTCACCGTTAAGCCACGAAACCCTTTCATGTATTTGAGGGGCTCGGTTTTATTTTGTTAGTTGTTAGGCCCAAATGCCTAAAGCAAAATAACCAACTAATGGTTATTGGTTTTAAATCAAAACAAACCCATCAAACTAAAAGCCCAAAAATAAATTGAACGAAGGGCTCTAAATTAATTTGAAAGATTAAGGGGTTGTTTATTTTGATTTATATGTAAATATGGAGGATTTTATAACTTTGTGGTTATTCCCCATATCGGGTAAACTTCAAGTATAAAAGGGAGGAGTCTTGGAGTGTTTTTTTAAGGAGCCATTAGTGGAAGATCCATTAGTTGATCATTCTCCATTTTATTCCATTCTCTTGGTCTTTGAGAGGCTTTTGTGAGATAATTTTTAGAGGGAATTAGGAGAATATTTGAGTTGTGATGTATTATTGATGTTTTGAGTCTTGGAGTAGATCCTATTAGGCAAAGTCAATTTTCTTCCTCTTTGTTAGTCATCCCTAGCCTTGAGAGCTTTTGAGAGGGGTGTGAGTGAGAGACTTTTTATATGACTTTGTGGAAAGGCTACAAGATATTGTAAAGTAGTGTTACAAGAGGCTCGTGGAAATTGTACTGCGTTTCAGAACATTTCAATACATTGGTCACTCGATTGAGCTCGACCCGGAGATGTAGTCACGTTGTGGCGAACTCCATAATCAAATTGGTGTCTTCTTGTCTCTCTCTTGATTCTATGTTTTGAATTCCTTCTGATTAATGTTCCTGCTACTTCATTGTTGATGTCTTTATTCCTTTGTTCATAATCACTTAAGCAACATTTTTCATAGATCCCTTCCGCTATACGGATCAAATGTTGTCTATAGGGGTAGTAGCATAGCCTTCTGCCCAAATAATTTGCCCAGATTGATAAAGGTGGTTGATATGAATGTTAGACAAAGACTACGGATATTAAAGGATGGACTGGAAATAGAGAAAACATTTGTCATGATAGAGCCTGCAAAGTTATAAGATGCATTTTTTTATGTGCAAATGCATTAATCAAATTGATTATTATTATTTGATTTAATCAATTGTTAATTTTTATTTAAATAAATTTGATACTTTGTTGTTGTTGAAGTATATTGGATATTTTGATCATTGAGAATCAAGATTCTAGATATGCAACACAATTTGTTAAAGCAATGGAGGAATAAGAAATAGGTTGGTGAATGTGGAGAGGGGCCTGATATGGTACTTGTTAGGATAGTACTGGATGGGAGTTTTGACACCTATTTGCAAGATGCTCGGAATGTGTGCACTAGTTTTGCCATGTGCATCTATAAATCAAATTTTAACTAGGCTGTAATGAAGGGATAGAATATGAAGAACAAGTCAAAGTGACCTTTGACATTCCAATTTATTTTGTCTTATGTAAAATTTTGCAAGGAATTATTTTTTTCTTACACATCCAAATTGAATCTATATATACTCATTTCTAAAGCATTGTGAAGGCTTGGAAATGTATGGAGATACAACTTTGAATACAATATACCGTTTTTTCTAGGTTTTTATATTATGACATTTTTCAAACTTTGAATTTATTTTCCATTACATTGCTACATTAAATTTAATGAAAGTTAGATGAATCCAACATGTGTTCTTACCATCAATACTTGGCAAATGGTGAGGTATCATGTGTGGTAAACCTAAACACATTTGTGTGAGCTGATTTATTCAACATAAATTTATGCACAAATAAACATGTCTTTGATGTGCTAAAAATATGATTAGAAATGATTTTTTTTCATCAAATTTCTCAAAATACATGAGATAACATAAGTGGTAATTTCATCCCAATGGTGAGCCTACTATGTATGTATGGGGGTTTTTTTTCGAATCCTTTTGAATATATGCAATCAGTTGCCTAGATATTCTTTAATACATTTTAGGATGTAGCATGTCAATGGTATGTTTGTATCTCACCAAATTTTATATGTCATGGGTTGAGCGTTCGAATAATGCATTCCTAAAATAATTTGGGTAGAATATGGATCCATGGTAAGCCTTCATTTTATTTGTAACAATAAGGAGATAACTTAGTGAGCCTATTGCCTAGTTTAATCAACAATTTTATCAAACTTTGAAAAAGGTAAATATTACGTGCATAGGCCAAGTTAAATTGATTTTATTGAAACATCATTTTATAGGGATTATATCCTCCATTTACTAAACTAATAAAGGATAAGGCAAGAACAATCATAGTGGAACCCACTTCTCAAAGAACTATAATGTTGGCTCAATTGGGAAGTAATGTTCCCATTTTAGACCTACGCTCATCAGTGACTATTAGCCTATTTCTAGAGGCCTATAGGCTAGCTAGATGTGGAAATTAGGGTTTCTTATTTTGTAGGAGGTTTTAGTTGAGCTTCTGAGGGTTTGTACGTAGGTGGTTGGCAGTGTGTCTTTTGGATCTTTTTGGGTTTTCAGAAAGCTTCAAAGGGATGTGACATGCATTTCAGGGAAGTGACATGCATTTCAATTAGTAGATTACACGCAAGAAAGGTTTCTGGGTCTTTCTGAGTCTTCAGAGAGCTTAAGAATGGTATAACATGCATCTACATCTCATGACCTTTCTCGAACTTACTATATTTAGTAAGAAGCAATGGTTGCCCGGATTGTGCTTAAAATGAGTTTGGATTGACTTACTATTTTTAACAGTATGTTATTATTAGTAAGTGTTATATATGGCAGTGCTATTTTTAGCTACAACTTAGCTATTCAAGTGCATTATCTATTTCTGGCAGTAAGATAATCCAGTTTTGGCAAAGGTGTCTCCAGTCTTCTTGGGCTCAAAGAGGAAAGTTTATGACTTAAGTTATATTATATTTTATTGTTAATTTTTCCCACATGCCTAGGTTTATAACTTCAAGTTGTTTCTAAAAGAGGGGATTTTACTTGGATGCTTAAAGTGGAGAATTAAATATTTAAAAGTTGAAATATTTTCCCAAGTCTCAAATGGATGCCTAGGAAGGTGAAACAAAAAGGCAACTAATAATATTTTATTATTCCTCAACTGTTGGGTGTCCTTCTTGAGGGTTACCGAAGTGATTTGAATTCCAAGAAGGGAGTTATTTATTTAATATCTTACTCCTTCATTTGCATCCATGAATGAAATTATGTTGAATTGTTGTTGAATTGAATTCAGAGCTCCTGCTTCGAGGAACACATACCTCCTAGCTTCCTCCACTCAATTTTGTACTTGAAAGGTAGTACCTAGCTATATATTCTAAAGATTGTGCTTCATCCAAGAGTGGATATTGAGTTTGTTAGGGAAAAGGTCTTAACTTAATTATGTTGATTAAGTTACTTTTATTCCCTTCTTAAGATTTCACGTTAGTTTGCATAAAGTGACATTTAATAATTATATTAATTGTTAAATGTTATTCTATTAGAGCTTCTATTAGGGTTTTTCCTATTAGGGTTTTATTAGGGTTTGCATAATCTCCTTTTTATAAGGATTGATCCCATTATATCTCATATCAATTCATTCTCTCATTCTCTCTGATATATACATTTTCAGTTTTTAGAGAAGCCTTGCTTGTTTGTCTCCATCTCTTCTTTTGTGACAGGTTATTTGCATGCAGGTGATCTTCGGGGTTTGTGTTGTTGTATTTTCTCAACTCCTACATGGTATCGGAGCTCCACACCTGCTGCTTCCTGTTCTTGTTTTGAAGATTTTTGGAGCTTCAAGGGTTTGGGGCTTGTTTTCTTGATCCAAGGCATACCTGCAATTTTGAAGCATTTTCAGCTCAAACAGACATCGCCATTGCGTCCACAGTGGTCCAAAATCCTTAAATCGACTGTTCATTCATCCATTTTGGACAAAGTCAAAATTTAGGGCAAATTTTTTTTGCAAATATAGTCGTACGACCGTCGTTTGCGCGCGGATCTGTAAAAACCATTTCCTAGTAAAATATTTTTTGTCTTAGTATTATTTTTTCATCAAAATAAGTTCAATCTCACTTTTATGGTGACGTTTTTTTGGCCGTGAACTTTAACCCAGTGTTTTTGCTACGACGGTCGTATGACCATCAAATTTAACCTAGCACTGGTTTTTTCCCTCTTTGGAGCTGATTTATTCTAGAGGCCGTAACTTGGGCATACGATATCGTTTTTTCGCAAATGAGATATCGTCGAAAAGCTGGTTTTCTCATCTTTCCATTGGTGTGGGTCTCATCACATCTTTTTTCCATTGGTGCATTCTACAGCCAGTTGAAGACAAAGGGGATTTTTTCAGTCTCAAGCTCATAACTTTTGATCAGTTTCTCCGTTTTTCACAATCTCAGTGGCGTTGGAACCATATTCCAGGGCTCTTCAGTTTCATCCATGCCATTTTTCCAGATTTCACTCTAGGTATATTTTATTCAGTTATTTTTGTTTTCACACTTTGGTGGATTACTTGGACATATTTTCTCTTAGAAACTTTTTGTTCACATGGGATGCTTTGTTCTTGGCTGTTATTCATGTATTTCTAGCATTTTGTCCTTTGAGGACATTTTGAGCATCATTTGTAAGCTATCTTTTATGTAACTGCACTGAGATAAAGTGCCACACTATTGTACATGCATCTTTTGGGGATTTTGCACATAAGGTTGT
>CM021109.1:173179684-173197379 GCA_007115665.2 Sequoiadendron giganteum | reverse complement strand
ATAATATTTTTTTATAAGATTTTAGATATAAGTAGAGGACTCATGTCCCAATGTGATGCATATTTTTTTATAATTTGTTTCCAAGTAAATAATTAATTATGATTTTTTTATTACAACTTTTAAAAAATATAAAAGTGCATCTATCTAACCACCTTAACTTGGTCAAAAATTCATGAAATTCAATTTTATTTTTTAAAATCCTATAGTATGTGAAGCATAGAATGTGACGCATGTTACGGATTCAAAAAATGTGATATTGTTTGAAAGTTATAGATGTTTTTCAATCAGCCTATCAATCAGGACTTTATTCGTAATTCTAATAGAAAATGAATAATAATAATTTCTTAAATTCAAAGTAAAGCATAATTTGTATTGGTGGAAAGCTGAAAATCTCCTCTAAAAACCCTTTTCGTTTCATCAATTTTAGGTAAAAAAAAAGTCGTCAGCCACATGGGCCATCATATGGCTTACATATCGCCACTTTTTGGCCCATCATGATCCTGCACATACCCATATATGATGATTTATGAAGATTTGTTCATCTCCGTGCTAAAAAAAATATAAATATTTCATTATTCATTACTTTTTCTAATGTTTCAAGTATTTTGAGATGAGTGTTAAAAAAAAATCACAAAAAAAAGAAATTTCATGTGAAAATAGTGAGCATTTGATGTTTCAAAAATGAAATATGAAGTTAAAATGATTATAATTTTTTTTTTGTATAATATAGAAACAACACCTATTCCATTTCGTAGAGATCTCAGTCACCTTTCCAACACCTGTAAAAGTCAAAATTTCAATAAGAAACAAAACAATTATGCCCATTTTACTAAAGAGGGTTTTTAAGGTCTTCAAAATGGATATTCATGTTATTTTTCAAAACAGATATCCATTTTGTTTTTCAAAAAAATGGGTTCACACTTTCCAAAATGGATATCCATTTTGAAAAAAAAAATCGGATATCTGTTTCGCTTTGGTATTACCAAACCAAAACATATACTGTGTCCAAGCCTACAAAAAAGTCAAAGCAAAAATTTCACATTTTTGGGCATGTTAAAAATGCCTTTTTTTCACATCGCTACTTTTTGGACCCTCATGATCTTGCACAGACCCTTACACTGATCCATTTTCTTTTCATTCTACAAACTTAGTTTTCGAACCTTCGGGTTCCACTGAGTTTTTTCCTTCAGAGTACGTAAACATGGTTTCATTTACACACATTCCTCTAGCCCAGCTTGCGAATGGATCACCAAATATAACTTTAAAATTTTAGGATCTACCTATGAATAAAGATCCTTCCCCCTTGTACATTCTCACTCACATCAATAGCAACATTGTGATTGGTGTCTTGGTGGACCTTGTGAGCCATGTGAATGTGATAACAAAGGATACTTTTCTTATCAACTTTCTACATAAGGAGGAATACAACAAATTGAATACCACTATACACACATGATGGAATCTCAGTTCTATTACTCTTTTGGTCTTGGTAGGACCTAGGGCCGTAGATACTTATTTTTGTTATAATTCCAAAGTCAGATTTATTCAAGGTGAAACTAGGAATTCCATGGCTAGTTTCCATGAATGGAATCACTTTGGTTATTCATAAATGTCTTAAGTTTTCTCATGAGGGCATTGTGCACATCGTGTGCAACACCAATTATAAACCATTGGTGTCGCATGGGGATTCTCATTAGATCACCTTTGGTCTTCTCTCGTTGGTCTTCTCCCTCTAAGGATTGACTTGTTATATCGTGCATATGTCAAGTATAAGACTAGGGGCATGACATTGAAAGTGACCTACCCTACATCTCCCTATGCTATTTTGGTAAAAGGTAATATGATGGTGTAATAGAAAGCTGCCTCCTCATCTCAACAAAGGGTGAAGGGGAAGATTTCTCATGCCCAAGAGCCTTCCTCTTCTTCTATTGCTCCATCCTCTTTCGCTTCTCACCCTATTGTGGAAGCTTTGGCTCTTGCTCCCATACCTCACAAGGGGAGCCCAATGGTACCTACTTGGAAAAAAAACAAGTGTCAAGTATTTGAACTTCCCATCTTTCCCATGGTGCCTAGGCCCATTGTTTACATCAAGGGGAAGGACCCTCATGGATTTGCCCCTATGTCTCAACCTTCATGGCCTCCTACCACTACTACTCATATGGCAGCGAATGGGAAGAGGCCCGCTACCAAGGCACATGTGTTTGCTTCTCCACCGGTTGTTGTTTCCTTTCTTGCACTTCTTACTCATACTCTTGTCCAAGAGGTTTCCCTTCCATCGACAACTATTATGGAAGACACTCCTATGGCAGAATAGGAGCCTCTCGTCCCTTCCCAAGTTGCGACTTGTAGTTACCAAATCCAAAAAAAATGGATTATGCATGAGTGTAAGCACAGAAGAAAGGCTTTGGCTATTGAACAATCTACCTTGTAGAAGGCAGAAGGGGAGCTAGTAGCTCATATTTCAACACCTCCTATTGTGACTCCTTTTTCTCCTTCTACTTCAATTCTACTCACCTCAGTTCTACTTTTGGCTCCCCCAACGAATGCTAATGACCCTCACCCCAAAAGGGTGTAGGTGTTCATCTCTCCCTTGATGAAGCCCCCTCTTTCGATGTACATTCTATAAATCCGTCTTTTTTCCCAACCCATAGACATGCCAAACATGTCGATGGTGTTTGTCATGGATTTGTCTTCTTCTTCCTCTACATTTTCTTCTTCTATGGTGATCCAGTATCATCTGCTAAAGCGTAAGCTAGAGGATGACCTTAGTTCAAGTGGTGGTCGAAGGAAGGGCTCAGCTTCTTTAGGAGTTAGTTCTACTTTTCCCTATGGCATCCTTGTGATGGAGGCAACTCAGAAAAAAAGGCATCTCCTAAGTTTTTCATTGCCCCTTTTGATGAGGTCGATAGTTGATCTTGAGTGCCTCCTACTTCCCTTGCTTGATTAACACATGGAACTCTGGTTAAGTGCATGTTTAACTTAGTGGATGATGTTCCTGACTATGTTAGAAATCTTTGTGAGATCGTTGACTTTTACCTCACAAGAGTTGAGAAAAGAAAACCTTAAGGGGCCTTCATCCTTGGACCTTATCGTAGGAGAGTCGAAGGGTACTCCCCTTGCTATCTCGCCCTTGTAGGCTTGTCTGCCCTCCCCATATAATGATCTAGATTAGGAGAATGATCACCTCTTGGTTGATGAGGACTAGGGGCACCTCTTATTTATCTATAGATTAGATTTGTGTGTGTGTTTTGTTTCCCTTTGTGTTTTATTTTATATGTTCCTAGAGGACCCTTTCCACCCTTGTTTTTCTATAGCTTAACATGCTGCTTTGCAAGACCGAGCACTTGTAAAGCAACTTTTACTATCAAGCTTAAATGACTGAGCACCTCATTGAACTTTCCTTACAAGACGAAGCACTTGTAAGGGCCTTTCACAATGCTCTCATGTAATCCCTACAAGACTGAGAACCTATGGTGCTCCATTCACAAGAACGAGAACTTGCGAAGCGCTTCCTTTTTGTAGGATTGAGAACCTGTAGAGTCTTTTTTCAACTTTTGTGGGACCGAGAACCTGTAGATCCTTTTAATTTATGCAAGATTGATTCTCTCTCTCTCTCTCTCTCTTTCACATCAAGGTTTCCCTACGAGACCAAGAACCTATAGAGCTACCTCTTGCACATTCGGGTGTACCGAATCAAATATCTGCTTCCTTGATGGTTCAGGAATATTCTCTTCAACCTCTTTCTACTTTACCTCACATTCACACTGACACACATTCTTGCTAAAGGGGGGGAAGATGTAATGGAGAAAATTTGCACCCCTAAGAAAATTCCCCATATCATCACCCCTACCTTAGAAAATGTAAATACGGTGACGAAATTCCATTGCCACCACCTCACTTCATCCACTTGGCTGCATCTTTTCACATTGGTGAAGGGATCTATGTTGGGCATGCATGCATGCCACATGAATGTTCACGTGCCATGTTGTCATCTTGACAAGATTCTTGCCTCTTGAATCCACAGATGTGTTATCTTTCTCCATTGGTGACAAAGTGCAACATCTCTTGCCTCCTTGACCAATGAAAAATGGGTCTTTTTCCTCCTTTTTACCAATCAAATTTTCTAGCTTCTCATTTGTTCCTTCTTTTGGAACTGTCTTGAACACTTGAACACTCTCTTCCCCAATCTCACTCTCTACATGTACTCTTAGCTCCATTTTTGCACTCATAATCTTTGATCTTCTTGGTTGCAAGCTATTGTTCTTGGCCTCTACACCATGTTTGTTGCGACAACATTCCTGTTGGAGGATTCATGGGCTCTCTCCTTCCACTACTTTTCTTGAGTTCTCATAGCTATGGAGGTGATATTGTCCATTGCTATTTTATCTTTTCATCATATTTTTACTACGTACCATACTTGTTGTTGGTGTTTTTCCTTTCTATCTCTTTATCATGTGGCTATCTGGCTATCCATGGAGGTGGGAACACCAAAGCAGATGACTAACTGAGGTAGTCCTCTAAACACAGCCCCAACATTTTTTTGTTTTCGTGTGTGCAGGTGTGTGTGAGTGGAGCTATTTGAAGATTCAACTCGTGGGTGGGCAAGTCTAATTCGTCACCCTCTCTTTGTCCATTCTAGCATAATTTAGTTACAACATTCCTTTTGTTACACTTTCAGTCCTATACTTTCTAGCATTCTATCGTAGCATAAAAAATATAACATTCAAACAGTTAGTAGGTTTTCCTATGTTTCAATTTTCTCTTTGGACCTTCTATTTGTATGGATGTCAGTGTGTCCCTAAGACACCAACATGTTGCATTGGAGTCTGTGATCCGCATTGCCTTCCTCAAATAGTGAGTTGTCTAGGATGCAGGCTAAACCTTGGAAACTGACTCTTCTGACCCTATAAGCATTTGGTTTTAGCAAAAGGAAAGTGGTAGGCCATCTGTCCTTCCTTTTCAATCAAAGTACCTTACCCCTTTCAATTTGCTTAGTAAACCCAACGTAGTTTAGGGCAGCCCGTTGCTTAGGACTCTCCTATGACCTGGAGTCCTGGGGTGACAAGTCCCCCTTCTCTACAATATTATATTATTATGTTTCTATAATATTATTATTTGTATAGTTTTATTATATTAAATTTATTTTATGAGATTTAATGCGATGACTTTATAAAGTTAAAAGTGGAGTAAAATCCATTCTTAAGAAAATCTAAAATAATAGTTCACCTTCATTTTTCTTAAAAATCCATTCATAATACCTCAAACTTTTAGTCAATCATATTTAAAAGAAATAATTTTTTAAAATTTTAAAAGTTAAATATTTTACATATTCACTTTAGAAAAATAAATTATTTGAAGAAGATAATTTTTTTAATTTTTAATTGATTGAAAACCCACTTATTCGTAACTAATTAACAAAACTCATGACACTCATAATATTACCTAAGAAGAAGTATTAATAAACATTTCATATCTATATATATAAAATCTTAATGTAATGCATTATTTGTATTTAGCAGGGTAGGTTTAGGCTATGACAAAATGCAATGAAATAATTCATTCACTTCAAATGGCTCGATAGACTTGTATGAGAAATGTGGAATTGTAGATAAGGGATGTGAACTGTTTGACAAAATTCCTCAAAGAAAGATTGTCTCATGGAATGCCCTGCATGAAAATGTAAAGCCAAGTCCCGCAATCTCTACCAACATTCTGAGCTTATTTCAACACGAACTGCGAATGTACAACTAATTTCGCAACCTATGCCAGTATCCTCCATGTTTACGCCAATATGGGAGCTATGGATTCAAATATAAACGTCAATCAAAGCATGATGGAAAGGGCATTTCTGTCATGTATAGTAGTAATTGTCTGGTGATCATGTATGCAAAAATGTAGAACTATGAATAGGGCATGTGAACTGTTTGACATAATGTGCAACAAACTGGAGAAGAGTTAGCCATGTATTTCTAGTACTCAATAGAAGGAATAGATCGAAAGGATCATTTTTTGAAATTTGATGAGTAATAGTTACCCCACATTGAGCAGAAATCAGAAAAAGTGAGGCAAAGTTTTTGTAACGGTGAAATATAGAAAGTTCTTGAGCTATTTTGAAGGCATAATGTTAAGTTCCATATAGATCTTTAGAACTGTCACAAATTATAGGGATCATGAGAATGTTACTAAATAGGTCACCCTTGGGTAACATAAAAAAAATTATGACGAGGGACAAGCAAGTTTCTCTATGGAGAACCAAATGCTTTGGTATTTAATATGATGGTACTTCTGATTGAATTTCAAGTTGGCAGAGCTTTCACTTTCAGAGCAAATAAGTATACATATATAGGGCATACGGTAAATTTTCCATCAGTGAATTGTTGGTGGTGAATTTTTCTAGAGCCCATATATTGTATGCAACATCCATACAAGAAAGGTCATACCTTATATAACTATAGGGCAGTCTCTCTCCCCTTTAAAGTGAAATGGTCACATGCTATGGAACATCAAATATTATGTTGAAGAAGATATATTATCTCTATATGGGCATTTAGGTAAAGGTTTACCAGATTTGGCTCTTTGATCATCAGTTTTCCACAAGGGATTGTTAGGATGAAGATCCCATGATTAGAGGGCACTCTCTGAAGTCCATATTCTCTCAAAACTCTGCTTATCTAATAAAAAAAATCTATACATGAAAGATTGTACCTTATATAACTATAGGGATCAGTCTTTCTTCCCTTTAAAGTGAAATGGTCACATGCTATGAAACATCAAATATTAGGTTGAGGAAGATATGTTATCTCTATATGGGCAATTAGGCAAAGGTTTACCCAGATTTGGCTCTTCTGATCATCAATTTTCTACAAAGGCTCAAAACTCTGCTTATCAAATCAAAAACATTTATACAAGAAAGGTCATACCTTATATAATTATAAGGAGTAGTCTCTCTTCCCTTTAAAGTGAAATGATCACATAACATCAAATATTATGCTGAAGAAGATATGTTATCTCTACATGGGTAATTAGGCAAAGGTTTAACCAGATTTGGCTCTTCTGATCCAATTTTCTACAAAGGCTCAAAACTCTGCTTATCAAATCAAAAACACTTATACAAGAAAGGTCATACCTTATATAATTATAAGGAGCAGTCTCTCTTCCCTTTAAAGTGAAATGATCACATAACATCAAATATTATGCTGAAGAAGATATGTTATCTCTACATGGACAATTAGACAAAGGTTTAACTAGATTTGGCTCTTCTGATCCAATTTTCTACAAAAGCGATTGTTAGGATGAAGATCCCATGATTAAAGGGCATGCTCTCTGGAGCCCATATTCTCTCAAAGTAAAAAACTTGCTGGAATATCTTGTGGGTTCTTAGAGAATAGACCTTCAAAAAAACATGGCCATGCTAAGAAAGTGTCGTCACTGGGGCATTAAAGATCCATCACATCTCTCCATCTATGTGAATTGATTATAATTTCCATGTGGCCCTAATGGTAATATTGATGCATGATCTTAATGCCAAGGTACAAGCTGTTTGACTTAGCTTCAATAAATATTAGCCTTGGAAGGAAAATTCAAAGAGAGGGAACTACTTCTTAGCAATCCAATTGATCTATTTCCTTTTGAAAAGGATTAAGAAATTCAGTATATAAACAAATCAAAGCTCTTGTGCTTATTTTGGTGGGTTCAGGTATAATGGCTCATCATATGTGAATAAATTTAAACTTGTGATACTTACAGTTGTGGCACATGAGAGTAATGCATATGACATTGTAATAGAATTCATTGAGTATGCTACAAATGTTGATGTGCTCATTGCAAGAGAGTTTATCTGGGTAGTAGGAAGTCGCATTGAAGGACAAGTATTGCTCTTGTAGTCTTTCATATGTTCATGCCCCCTAGTAAAGATCACCAAACAAAATTAAAGATGATGAAAAAGCATGGTAAAGGGCATGAAATAGAGTTAGAGAAAGAAAGATAATATTCTTTGGAGCAATCAAATGAAGTAGAAATGTTATGAGAATTCCAAACCGTTTCTTATTCCTCAAGATGTTCACTGCTAGCATATGGTAAAAGTTGAATTAGTGATCTTCAGGCATTATTGTGTGGGTATTGTAGGTAATTATACAAAAGCTGGGAGGAGTGAATGGTAATAGATATGTTATAAAAAAAACATGCTGAACAAAAGATGGCTCTATTTTTTTGAGCATTTTCTCACAAAAATCAACGAGGGAGTAATGTTGTCTATAGGGGTAGTAGCATAGCCTTCTGCCCAAATAATTTGCCCAGATTGATAAAGGTGGTTGATATGAATGTTAGACAAAGACTACGGATATTAAAGGATGGACTGGAAATAGAGAAAACATTTGTCATGATAGAGCCTGCAAAGTTATAAGATGCATTTTTTTATGTGCAAATGCATTAATCAAATTGATTATTATTATTTGATTTAATCAATTGTTAATTTTTATTTAAATAAATTTGATACTTTGTTGTTGTTGAAGTATATTGGATATTTTGATCATTGAGAATCAAGATTCTAGATATGCAACACAATTTGTTAAAGCAATGGAGGAATAAGAAATAGGTTGGTGAATGTGGAGAGGGGCCTGATATGGTACTTGTTAGGATAGTACTGGATGGGAGTTTTGACACCTATTTGCAAGATGCTCGGAATGTGTGCACTAGTTTTGCCATGTGCATCTATAAATCAAATTTTAACTAGGCTGTAATGAAGGGATAGAATATGAAGAACAAGTCAAAGTGACCTTTGACATTCCAATTTATTTTGTCTTATGTAAAATTTTGCAAGGAATTATTTTTTTCTTACACATCCAAATTGAATCTATATATACTCATTTCTAAAGCATTGTGAAGGCTTGGAAATGTATGGAGATACAACTTTGAATACAATATACCGTTTTTTCTAGGTTTTTATATTATGACATTTTTCAAACTTTGAATTTATTTTCCATTACATTGCTACATTAAATTTAATGAAAGTTAGATGAATCCAACATGTGTTCTTACCATCAATACTTGGCAAATGGTGAGGTATCATGTGTGGTAAACCTAAACACATTTGTGTGAGCTGATTTATTCAACATAAATTTATGCACAAATAAACATGTCTTTGATGTGCTAAAAATATGATTAGAAATGATTTTTTTTCATCAAATTTCTCAAAATACATGAGATAACATAAGTGGTAATTTCATCCCAATGGTGAGCCTACTATGTATGTATGGGGGTTTTTTTTCGAATCCTTTTGAATATATGCAATCAGTTGCCTAGATATTCTTTAATACATTTTAGGATGTAGCATGTCAATGGTATGTTTGTATCTCACCAAATTTTATATGTCATGGGTTGAGCGTTCGAATAATGCATTCCTAAAATAATTTGGGTAGAATATGGATCCATGGTAAGCCTTCATTTTATTTGTAACAATAAGGAGATAACTTAGTGAGCCTATTGCCTAGTTTAATCAACAATTTTATCAAACTTTGAAAAAGGTAAATATTACGTGCATAGGCCAAGTTAAATTGATTTTATTGAAACATCATTTTATAGGGATTATATCCTCCATTTACTAAACTAATAAAGGATAAGGCAAGAACAATCATAGTGGAACCCACTTCTCAAAGAACTATAATGTTGGCTCAATTGGGAAGTAATGTTCCCATTTTAGACCTACGCTCATCAGTGACTATTAGCCTATTTCTAGAGGCCTATAGGCTAGCTAGATGTGGAAATTAGGGTTTCTTATTTTGTAGGAGGTTTTAGTTGAGCTTCTGAGGGTTTGTACGTAGGTGGTTGGCAGTGTGTCTTTTGGATCTTTTTGGGTTTTCAGAAAGCTTCAAAGGGATGTGACATGCATTTCAGGGAAGTGACATGCATTTCAATTAGTAGATTACACGCAAGAAAGGTTTCTGGGTCTTTCTGAGTCTTCAGAGAGCTTAAGAATGGTATAACATGCATCTACATCTCATGACCTTTCTCGAACTTACTATATTTAGTAAGAAGCAATGGTTGCCCGGATTGTGCTTAAAATGAGTTTGGATTGACTTACTATTTTTAACAGTATGTTATTATTAGTAAGTGTTATATATGGCAGTGCTATTTTTAGCTACAACTTAGCTATTCAAGTGCATTATCTATTTCTGGCAGTAAGATAATCCAGTTTTGGCAAAGGTGTCTCCAGTCTTCTTGGGCTCAAAGAGGAAAGTTTATGACTTAAGTTATATTATATTTTATTGTTAATTTTTCCCACATGCCTAGGTTTATAACTTCAAGTTGTTTCTAAAAGAGGGGATTTTACTTGGATGCTTAAAGTGGAGAATTAAATATTTAAAAGTTGAAATATTTTCCCAAGTCTCAAATGGATGCCTAGGAAGGTGAAACAAAAAGGCAACTAATAATATTTTATTATTCCTCAACTGTTGGGTGTCCTTCTTGAGGGTTACCGAAGTGATTTGAATTCCAAGAAGGGAGTTATTTATTTAATATCTTACTCCTTCATTTGCATCCATGAATGAAATTATGTTGAATTGTTGTTGAATTGAATTCAGAGCTCCTGCTTCGAGGAACACATACCTCCTAGCTTCCTCCACTCAATTTTGTACTTGAAAGGTAGTACCTAGCTATATATTCTAAAGATTGTGCTTCATCCAAGAGTGGATATTGAGTTTGTTAGGGAAAAGGTCTTAACTTAATTATGTTGATTAAGTTACTTTTATTCCCTTCTTAAGATTTCACGTTAGTTTGCATAAAGTGACATTTAATAATTATATTAATTGTTAAATGTTATTCTATTAGAGCTTCTATTAGGGTTTTCCTATTAGGGTTTTATTAGGGTTTGCATAATCTCCTTTTTATAAGGATTGATCCCATTATATCTCATATCAATTCATTCTCTCATTCTCTCTGATATATACATTTTCAGTTTTTAGAGAAGCCTTGCTTGTTTGTCTCCATCTCTTCTTTTGTGACAGGTTATTTGCATGCAGGTGATCTTCGGGGTTTGTGTTGTTGTATTTTCTCAACTCCTACATGGTATCGGAGCTCCACACCTGCTGCTTCCTGTTCTTGTTTTGAAGATTTTTGGAGCTTCAAGGGTTTGGGGCTTGTTTTCTTGATCCAAGGCATACCTGCAATTTTGAAGCATTTTCAGCTCAAACAGACATCGCCATTGCGTCCACAGTGGTCCAAAATCCTTAAATCGACTGTTCATTCATCCATTTTGGACAAAGTCAAAATTTAGGGCAAATTTTTTTTGCAAATATAGTCGTACGACCGTCGTTTGCGCGCGGATCTGTAAAAACCATTTCCTAGTAAAATATTTTTTGTCTTAGTATTATTTTTTCATCAAAATAAGTTCAATCTCACTTTTATGGTGACGTTTTTTTGGCCGTGAACTTTAACCCAGTGTTTTTGCTACGACGGTCGTATGACCATCAAATTTAACCTAGCACTGGTTTTTTCCCTCTTTGGAGCTGATTTATTCTAGAGGCCGTAACTTGGGCATACGATATCGTTTTTTCGCAAATGAGATATCGTCGAAAAGCTGGTTTTCTCATCTTTCCATTGGTGTGGGTCTCATCACATCTTTTTTCCATTGGTGCATTCTACAGCCAGTTGAAGACAAAGGGGATTTTTTCAGTCTCAAGCTCATAACTTTTGATCAGTTTCTCCGTTTTTCACAATCTCAGTGGCGTTGGAACCATATTCCAGGGCTCTTCAGTTTCATCCATGCCATTTTTCCAGATTTCACTCTAGGTATATTTTATTCAGTTATTTTTGTTTTCACACTTTGGTGGATTACTTGGACATATTTTCTCTTAGAAACTTTTTGTTCACATGGGATGCTTTGTTCTTGGCTGTTATTCATGTATTTCTAGCATTTTGTCCTTTGAGGACATTTTGAGCATCATTTGTAAGCTATCTTTTATGTAACTGCACTGAGATAAAGTGCCACACTATTGTACATGCATCTTTTGGGGATTTTGCACATAAGGTTGTGCCATATTTTGTACTCGCACTGTTATTATAAAGTGCCATGAGGGGTTGTGTAGTTTGCCTTTGTTTTTCCATCACATCTTTGTCCGGTGAGTATCCCTCCATGACGAAAGTGAATCCATACCATGGGGGGTTGTGTAGTTTTCCTTTGTTTGCCATCACACCTTTGTCCGGTGAGTGTCCCTCCATGATGACCATGGATCCATATGATTCCAGCCTCATGCATGTGTGCTTTGTTTTGCATACCACTTTTTCAGTTGCAGGTGCTTTCTTGCGCACTTTCAGATGTTTCTTCTCCTTCATGCACTATAGGGTGTTTCACATCATTTCAGTGGATCTATCAGGCTCTCCCAGTTCAACAATATGGGAGGGTATTATATTGTTCGTGTTAATTCTTCCTTGGTTTCGCCTTGGAAGGAATCTTCCATTCTCAGTTGATCAGTGTTTCAGACTATTGGTTCTTGTGCCATTTGTATCTTCGTTCAAGGTGTTTGTCTTTGTTTGCCATCTGATTCAAGTAGTGTCATATGGGCACTTATGTAGATTATTTTTTTCTTGTTCCTGCTCATCCTATCTTCAACAGAGGTTCTTCAGCACCATAGCAGTCAGCTTTGGATAGTTTTTTGCAGCTTCTTCTACTTCAGTGATATCTCTTCTTGGCTTTCTTCTTCTCTTTTTGGAGTAGAGCTTTTTCCCATGAGGTTTTCTCTATTTCTCCATTTGACAGAGATTTGGTTGTATTTGGGTACCTGATCTGGACTAGTTGCCGGGACCCATGTTTGCCTTCTTGCATTGTAGTTACCTTTTCTTTTCTACATTTGTTTGTAGCTGCACTGTTGCTCATCTTAAGGGGGGGTGTTAGGGTAAAGGTCTTAACTTAATTATGTTGATTAAGTTACCTTTATTCCCTTCTTAAGATTTCATGTTAGTTTGCATAAAGTGACATTTAATAATTATATTAATTATTAAATGTTATCCTATTAGAGCTTCTATTAGGGTTTTTCCTATTAGGGTTTTATTAGGGTTTGCATGATCTCCTTTTTATAAGGATTGATCCCATTGTATTTCATATCAATTCATTCTCTCATTCTCTCTGATATATACATTTTTAGTTTTCAGAGAAGCCTTGCTTGTTTGTCTCCATCTCTTCTTTTGTGACAGGTTATTTGCATGCAGGTGATCTTCAGGGTTTGTGGTGTTGTATTTTCTCAACTCCTACAGAGTTTACTTTTGATATTTGAATGCAAATTTCTATTTTATAATCTATTTTTAAGGTTGTTGGAAGTTATTGGTTGAAGCACATTTTTTATCGTAGCTTCACAAGTGAATTTATTTGGGTTCTGGGTATTGGTGTCGGTTGTTCTACTATACAAGGCACCTCACTTCTCTAGTTTCTATATTTTATCTTCAAGTTTCCAATATTTGGGAAGAGGTCGACCTCCTCTTGAGGCCATACTTTCTTGGTTGAAGTGCATTGGGATTCTTGCCAGTTATTCTGAGTTGTTTTGGCACTGTTTGTTGATTGGTTCTTGGTCACCCAATTTATTAGCTTCATTTGCTTTCTATTTGGAGTCAATCATAGCTGATTTGATGAAGTTGTGATCAATCTGGTGAATTCATGGCCTGTTGATCTGATTTTGTGTTATTTCTTATTTCTTATCATATCTAATATATTTATTATTTAGGCTATTTATTTGCATTGAAATATCTTGTATTGGTTAGGGAATATTCTCTAACAATTTGGAGTTTTTTTAAAGACATTATTCTATTTGATTGTGTAACTAAATCTATTTTTGTAATGTTGATTTAGTCGTACTAATCATCCTTTATATTTATGCACTTATTTTCCTATATTGTTCACTCCCACTAAAGAAGTGGTTGATTTTTATTTACATTTTAGTTTGTTTAATACACTCCCACTGAATAAGTGGTTGAGTTGCTTTCATGGTCACCTTCTCGCCTAATTATTTACCATGTAATTATATTCCCAATGAATAAGTGGTTGAGCTCTTATGGTCAACTCACCACCCGTGCTTTACATTTCCAACATTTACTTTTCCTTCATGATCGGATAGCCACCTAATACATTGTACTTTCAATTCCAAATTTCATCTAATGATCCCCTTGCACTGTATGCTCTCACCTTGCCCACACTGGGATCTTGGCAATCAAAACGTGAAGGGTTTCCTTTCAACTGGTTATATTCATTGGGATAACGCTAATGGTGAGGTTTATGTGTTGGTCATTTCAAAAAAATATAAGGGGGTTATTTCAATGGTATCAGAGTTGATTTTCTTGTCATCCTGTGAAATTAAAATTATAGTTGGCACATGCTTATTGGGGAGAACAAACTTCTTATTTATTTTTCAGATTGAATCATGGCTTCTGATGAAGAAAAAAGTGTGGCATGTCGCTATACATTGCAAGAAAAAGGCTCAATGAAGAATTTTAGTCAAGGGGAAATGAAGAGAGCATACTTCATATGGTGGAACAATGTTTGAGTCAGGTGAAGCAGTCACCTTCAAAGGCAATGAAGATGGCATTCTCACCTGAATTAACCTCTCTAAATCATCCTTTTTGGTTGAGGCATCTTGATGATGATATCAAACTACTGGTTACTTCATGCCTTCATGAAGTGATGAGAATATTGGCACCCTTGATGCCCTATGATGATGGCACTATGAGGAAAGTACTACACATGATTCTAGAAAGCTTTCAGAATCTTTATGAAATTGGTAGTGGTCAATACTCCAGAAGAGCTTCTATATTGAAGACATTCTCAGATCTCAGAACAAGTATATTGTTGATAGATTTGGGTATGCAAGATCAAATATATTATTTGCTCCATTATCTCTTCAATTCAATTTAGAGTGAATAAGAGGAGGATGTAGATGCAGCTATAAGAAACATTTTTTTTTCTAACTATCAATGAGGTTGATGACATTCCTCAACCCGTCCTATCTCTTTTACTATACACTTATAAATAAGAAGGAATGACTTCCCCTACTATTGGTGTTTTCCCCTTCTTTACCAGCCATCTAACAATTCCTTTTGCTCATCAATTAGAAGTTTGGAAGGATGTTTTGAGAAAAGGATGGTTCTATGTTGTGATGGAGTCTCTAGAGAGGATGTTTTTTGCCTTGGAATTGTACAAATTCAACAAAGTGGGTGATGATTTTCGGTGTTACAATAGCTATTCATCTTCTTGGATGTTGATTTTCCTCAAATCTAATCTTAAGTCAATCATTTCAGACTTGGTGGGCAGTTGGTGTACTCATTTTCAAACTTTACAGTCTCCCGTTGCGATTGATTTTTGGTCTTAAATGAGAAGAATGTTGATTTAGAGCAATAAGAATCTATGTTTGGAAAGTATTCAAGTTCTTACTAGTGTTTATTCTTATGAATTCTCTTGTACTTATGATTGGGTCAGGAAACCTCTGCTTAATTTGGTTCATTATCTTCAGACACTTGGAGTGCATACTGTAACAGTTTCCAAAAGTCTTAATGATTGTTTCAAAATAATTCAAAGAAGGCATAACAGATCCATGAGAGGTTATGAGGATGAATTTGTTGAGCTCTTGTCAAGGACCGCTTTCCTCTTTGCAAGAAGATTTGGAGGAGTCACATATGTAGTCATGACTCTGCTTGGCACTTTGAGGAGATATGTTGAGGAGTATGTTTTTGAGGTTACAAGGGAGGTTAGTGCATATTTGGCATGATGTTTTCATTTGTGTGATAAGAGTGGTGCAACATCATCATAGTGGATCTTCTTAAAGATGGACATGGGACCCCAAGATCCTACTTGTTTTAGCATGGATCAGTATAAATTTTTGGAGTGTGGTGGCATCACTTGAGGAAAATAAATTTTGGGAAGGGAAAACTATAATGTCCCCATTTTAGCCCTACGCTCTTCATTGTTTGTTAGAATATTTTCAAAGGCCCATAGGCTAGCTAGATGTGGAGATTAGGGTTTCTTATTTTGTAGGAGGTTTTAGTCAAGCTTCTGAGGGTTTGCATGTAGATGGTTGGAAGTGTGTTTTCTGGATATTTCTGAGTTTTCAGAAAGCTTTAGAGGGATGTGACATGCATTTCAGGGAAGTGGCATGCATTTCAATCAAGAGATTACATACAAGAAAGGTTTTTGGGTCTTTTTGGGTTTTCAAAGAGCTTTAGAATGGTATAGAATGCATCTACATCTGATGACCCTTTTCTAGACTTATTATTTTTAGTAAGCTACAACAACTTCCTGGATTGTGCTGAAAATGAGTTTGGAATCAATTACTAGTTTTAGCAGTATGCTATTTTTAGTAAGTGCTATATATGGCAACACTATTTTTAGCAACATATCAGCTATTCAAGTGCAATATCTATTTCTAGTAGTCAGGCAATCCAGTTTTGGCAAAGGTATCTCCAGTCTTCTTTGGCTCAAAGAGGAAAGTTTACAACTTAAGTTATATTATATTTTATTGTTACTTTTTCCCCCCATGCATATCCATATAACTTAAAGTTGTTTTTAAAAGAGGGGATTTTACTTGGATGCTTAAAGTGGGGAATTAAATATTTAAAAGTTGAAATATTTTCTTGCCTCAAATGGACACCTAAGAAGGTGAAACAAAAAGGCAACTAATAATATTTTATTATTCCTCAACTATTGGGCATCCTTCTTCGAGGTTACTGAACTGATTCAAATTCCAAGAAGAGATTTATTTATTCAATGCCTTTCTCCTTCATTTGCATCCATGAATGAAATTATGCCAAATTGTTGAATTGAATTTAGAGCTATTGCTTCAAGGAACACATACCTCCTAGCTTCCTCCATTCAATTTCATACTTGAAAGATAGTACCTAGCTAGATATTATGAAGATCGTGCTTCATCCAAGAGTACATATTGAGTTTAATTCTAATATCTAAATGTAGATTATTGTTGTATAATCTATTAAATTAATGTTGTTGGAAGTGATTGGATGAAGCATGTTTCTGATTGTAGCTTCATGAGTGAATTTATTTGGGTTTTGGGTATTGGTGCTAGCTATTCTACTATACAAGGCTCCTCAATTCTCCATTTTCTAGATTTTATCTTCAAGTTTCTAATTTTTGGGAAGGGGTCGACCTACTCTTGAGGTTGTACTTTCTAGGATGAAGTGCATTGGGATTCATGCCAATTATTCTGAGTTGTTTTGGCACTATTTTCTAATTGGTTCTTGGTCACCTAGTTTATTGGCTTCATTTTCTTTTTTTGGATTCAATCATATTTGATTTGACGAAGTTGTGATTAATCTGGTGAATACATAACCTACTGATCTAATTTTCTGTTATTTGTTGTTTCTTATTAGATCTGATATATTTCTTATTTAGGCTATTTATTTGCATTAAAAAATCTTGTATTGGTTAGGGAATACTCTCTAACAATTTGGAGTTGTTTTGAAGACATTATTCTATCTAATTGTGTAGTTGAAGCTATTTTTGTAATGTTGATTTAGTAGTACTAATCAGCCTTTATATTTTTGCACTCATTTTCCTATATCTTTCGCTCCCACTAAAGAAGTGGTTGAGTTGTATTTACATTTCAATGTTTTTAATTCACTCCCACTGAATAAGTGGTTGAGTTGCTTCCATGGTCATCTTGCTGCCTAGTTGTTTACTATGTAATTCCACTCCTATTGAATAAGT